>CM076655.1:21766751-21795938 GCA_038496675.1 Rachycentron canadum | reverse complement strand
CAGGGGGGGTGGGGGCGGGTGGAGGGAGGCTTGGCTGGATGACCGAATGGCAGCTTTTACGCAGAGGGTTGTCTCACCTGCTGAAGCGCACTTCACCGTTCAGCACAACAGAGCCATCTTTCGCTCTCACCTCCAATTAATATCCAGCCTGCGAGCTCAGCGCTTCGCTTTCGCCTCCTCGGGTTTTGTCTTGTTTCGTCTGCTGCTTTATTTTTGATGCGAAGAGCTCGGGTGTCCCACCGTGCTCCCCGCGTATGGATCGTCTCCGCCGGAGCAGGCGAACAAAGCGCACCGAGCCCCTCCAGAGAACTGCCTCCCCTCCAAAAAAAAAAAAAAACGCACGGATTTGTGTCTGTAAGTACTCGGGATAACCATTCGGCGTCTTCTGCAGCTCCCCCCCCCCCCCCCCCACACACACACACACCTTGTTGTTAGGCTTCCTTGTGTCTAGTTCACGGGGAAAGAACACGCTGTTAAAGATGGATACGCTCTTTCTTTGCCCGACGGATAGGCATTTCATTTAGGGAACACCCGATCCCGCTGTTGGACAGAAATAATGGCAAGGTTTTGGATAGCGCTGGACACGTTATTGGTTTCCTGGGAGTAGAAGAGGCCTGTGTCGATGCTTGAAAGCAGAAAGAACAGTCCAGTACTGCAGTGAACACAACAAACATTTCTTTCTCCAAGGCGTGAGTTACCAGATGACAAAAACACATCCCCGCACTGATAAAATACACTGACATACACACGGCCGATAAAACTATGGAGCACACCGGGATCGAGGAGGTGAACCAGACGCACCAGCAGCAGCACGAACCCATCAGCTTCGGGATCGACCAAATCCTGAACAGCTCGGACCAGTCCAGCGGCTGCATGCTGCCCAACCGGACCGGCGACCCGGATTACGCGCTGGCCTCCAACGTGTACAGCAACGGCTACAACAGCGTCTACAACCCGGCCTGCTCCATGGCGGCGGCGGCGGGTCTGGCCGGCTCCTACAACGTCAACATGAACATGAACGTCAGTATGAACATGAACATGAACGTTAACGTGAACTCGGGCGGCGCCGGTGGCGTGATCCGGGTGCCAGCGCACAGACCCATGCCGCCTCCGCCGCCGCCGCCCGCCGCCGCCGCACCGCATCCGCCCCCCTCGACGCATCCGCCGGGCATCGGACCCGGCATCCCCTCGGTGCCCGGGATGGGGATGGGGAATGCGGCGAACTTCACCTTCCCGTGGATGGAGAGCAGTAGGAGGTTTGCCAAAGACAGATTAACAGGTAAAAAAAAAAAGGAAAAAAAAGTGCCCCTGCAAACCCTGTAGGCTGATTTGTGTTTCCCATTAAAACAGAGGAGTCATATATATAATCTACACAACACCACCTGCATTCAACGCCCCAATAATGAAGCAAACACAGAGAGTAGTTGTAGCCTGTTATGTCGTGTATTTCCCTCATGACCGCGCAGCTTTGAATTGTGATTTTTTTTTTTAATATATATATCTTATTTTTTTTCTGACACTTGTGTTTAAGTCAGGCCCTGAACGGTGAAGTGTCGGAGGCTGAACTGGGCCCACGACAGCTCCACAAAGATTTCATCTTTAGGTTGTAATCTATAGCGAGTCGTATATGCGCACAGAGTCGGTTTTATTATGCCGGGAGAAGGGCAGCCTGACAAACGAGTGGAGAAATTGACATGGACATGCTGATGAATCAGTATTGGACCATCACTCTCCATTTACAGCGGATGACGGATAACGACGTCCCCCGGTTTTTTTTTTGTTTTTTTTTTTTTTTTTTTTCATGAGGATGAATGATTTTTTCTTCTTCTATGAGACAATCGACAAAACAGGAAGACGAGTCGCAACAATAGCAACATATTAAAATCTATACAACAGTGGGCAAACACAGGCTATTATTATTATCATTATTATTATTATTATAAATATTATCCATATTGTGACGTTTTCACATTTCACAGCATGTAGTATTATTATTGTCTTTTATTCTAACGTGGTTTAGTAGAATGCAATATATTACAGAAGTTTTACACACAGTTAATCTGCATATTCATTTTTATTGGTCTCATGAAGTTCAGGTCAACTAAGAGTTTTCACTATCCCCTAAAAATGAGTGACTCTGCTCCATGGAGGGAATTCGAGGGAACTGTAGGAACAGCTCACAGCATATGATGAGTAAAATGAGTAAAAATGACTTTGCAATAACAGCAACAAGCATTAATGAAAATAGCTTCAATGTAGTCTCTAGATTTGATTTGACATTATGTTTTGCTCTTTTTCTGAAGATTATAAAAACAAAAACGTGACAAACAAGCACCTTTGTCATTGTAAATAGGATCATTGTTTTTATTTTTTGCAAATCAGTCTATTCCATCTGTCTACAGTGCAAATAACCTGCATTACACACCCCCATGTCATTTGTCACTTGGTGGTTGTTTAGTTTACGTGATAACATTTTGTATTAGATCATAATATTTTTCTTATTATTTTTATATTTCACATTTATTATTGAATGAGGTGTTTCCAGCCCCAGAGACAAAACCAATTGGTTTGGATCACATTGATGAACATGGGCCATAACTGATAATGTGCCCGTGTCAGCTCATTCTCAACTGTTGCCAGATGTTCAACTAGACTCTGTCTTTGTGTAAGTAAATTCAGATAAAGACAGCTGCTGTTTCAATAGCATACAAAATGAAACTTCAAAAACAATTCCTTCACTGTTATCTCTGCTGTGATAACCAGGCTTTACATTATTCTTCATTGTATATGCAGGCAGGTATGATGTTTGTTTTTTTTTTTATTATTCATTTATTTTCCTATTTTAATGGGGGAGGTCCCATTGTTTTTTTTTTTTTTTTTTGTTTTTTTTTTTTTCTCATGACCTCATCGTTATGAAGATGAAAATGAAAAGCACACCATGGATTATTTGCGCCCACCCCCCCCCCACTCACCCACCTCTCCACGCATTAAATATTCACTATTCCGTTCTTTCCAGCTGATTAATTATTAAAAACTGGGGGACGATATGTCAACTGCAAAAAGATACAGTGTAAATAGGCTTATCAATTTTACTCATAGTCACCGAGGGCCTCTCGTTTAATTTCTCTCTCAGCTTTGTGTCGCTGTAATTATTTCGCAGCTTATATCTTTCCACTGTATTGATCAGCCAAAGATCAGCAGCAGCTACAGGGGCACGCACACGCACGCACACGCGCACACGCACGCACACGCACGCTATCCAGATTTAGCCTGCTCTGTTTTCTATAAAAGGCCGTAAATCAAATAGACTATCGTCTATCCTGATGGGCACAGGACCATTTCAGATGTTTCTCCCCGCTTCTTGTTTTTCTCGTCGCTTTCCAAGTTGAAACCAGAGGAGAAGATGCTGCCACAGCTCGTCCAGGGGAGGTGTGTGTTTTGTTTTTTTTGTTTTTTTTTAGATATTTCTCATTTTTCCCACCGACACGAGGCCTCGCGGTTCAAATTCACGTCGCACGAGCTGTATCATCGCACTGACAGGGGATTAAGATTTGGGGTGTTAAAGGCATCATTTAATCCAGGTCTGAAAATAAGACTTGTTTATATCAGCAAAGGGCTCATGTTGATCACCACCTCCTCTGCTCAGGGCTTATGGGCTTAAACTTATTCATTTCATTTATGTTTTATTATTTTATCCCAGATTTCACGGCTTGTTTGGCACTATGATAATACTAATAATTACTATTAATAGTAGCAGTCGTAGCAGGCTTTGCTTGTGGCCACAGTGTTATTTCTCTGTGCGTCCTAAATAAAATAAAAGGTGACTTGATTTTACTTTAGTATAGAATTTATTTCAAGTTAAACCCGTTGTTCAATCTGCTCAGTGCTCAGGAAGGCAAAGTAATGGAATTAAAGAAAAAGACATACAACAAACAGAACATATACAAATACAAATGTATAAATATAATGTCATATATCAATACAAATAATATATAAATAAAATATTAAGTCATTTTAGAGTAATAATGGCAATTGTAATAAATTGTAAAAACGTCCAAAAACAGCACACGGACACACACACACACACACACACACACACACACACACACACACACACACACAAAATAAATAAATAATTAAATAAATAAATGTGGACATTTGCTCATGAGCAAATGATACGATAGCAAAATCCATCAATTTAAATAATGTTCAATAATAATGATAATAATAATAGTGACAATAATAATAACGCTGATGATGATGACAGATGATAATGTGCATCATTTGGGCATCTTTGCAATAAACAGAGCCATAATACAGCACGTGTAGCTCTACAGGCCACGTAGCACCGATAAAAAACATAATTAAACCTTTTTTATTTTTTTTTATTTATTTTTTTTTCCCGTCCAGTAAATCTCTGTCTGGGTTTTTTAATGGCAGCAGAGCAGAAAACGTGGGGTTTTATTTCCGTGTTGGAGCCGCTCCTGTCCTCGGTTGTTTCTCGCTGTGACAGAAGACAGTCTGCCCGCCTTTTGTCCCGTATAGTGTAATAAATAGCAATATATGTTCATGTTATATTTCAATATCCCCTTTAGAATCCTTCGCGGATATATTTATTAGATTGCTACGAAGGTAATATCCGCAGTGGGGAAGGGAGGCGCTGTCACCGAGAAGTATTATTAAGTATAAGTGGTTTTATTATGGGAAACATATTCTCCACGGTAGCATTTTATTTTTTGATATGCTTATGCTAAATTGTATTACCCAGGCAGCAGATTTAGTGTTCTAGCCCATTTTCTTTTTCATTTGACAAAGGTAAACAAGAACTATTTTGTAGTTTTATTTATTTTCTTTTTTCTTTCTTTCTTTCGTTCTTTTTTTTTTTTTTTAAAGAGCACAAGTTCATTAATTTATTCATACATTTGTCTTTTTTAAAAACAGCAAAACAGTAAATGAGCTGATGTGGTTTGGTTTATACAACGCATGACTTCGATACATGAGGTGAAAATGATTTTCCACATCCTCTACACTGACGCTTCATTAGCTGTTTAACTGTTTTCCAGGCTGTTCGGAAAAAAAAAAAAAAAACTATTAATACTCATGAAAAATAATTAAGTATTACAGCAATATTTAATAATTGATTTTACACCCCAGAGAAAATACTTAGGGCTCATGTCAGATGCACATTTTTCTCCGCAATCACTATTTACCTCACGAGATTGAGATGCTACAGAAACAATATATCATCATTGCAATGACAAGTTTGCTCCATACACTGTTTTTAATATTTCTAATACACAATTTGGGCACATTTCAGGAAATATGGCCTTTTTTAATTTCTTTTTTAATATGGCACTAATTGTCTTCTGTATGAACACCTCTAATAGTCTGCATATTATTATTATTATTATTTTTATGATATTGTAGTGCCTGCAGTGACAGAAGAGGCTTTTATGAACAGATCTGACGCAATAACACAGGACTATTATGAATCGGGTTTATTTTGATTCATGTTATTTCATTAGGACTGATGGAGTTGAGCAGGGACAGTCTTTCAATTTAGATGCCGGTTTAAAAGCCAAGCCAGTGCAAGCTATATGAGCTCAAACATTACATCATTGTTGTTCTATATATACAGCAGTTTACAGCCCCAGTAATAATAGAAAGGAATAAATCTGGAGGCATAGCTGATTCCTGAGCAGTCTTAGGCTCACACCTTCAGTCAAAACATTAAACATGACTGATTCAGCATCCAGAGCATCTTGGTATCATATATTTATCAGTGTTTTGCACATTGTAAAGTGAAGCCTTGCTGCAGTTGGCAGGTCTAGAGGGCTCCTGCTGCATGTTGGGTTGCCTCTGAACGTGCTTCTATGTGCCTGGGCCATTAGTTTGCCTACAGATGGCCTGAAATAGCCACCTAATGCAGTATTATTTGGCCAGACCTGCCGCTGGGAAGCAACAACAGGCCTGCTCGCACTCAGCATGTAACCCATAAGGCTGCACATAGTTTTGGGCAGTGAGAAGCCAATCAAAATGAAACAAATACCCTATATTTAAATATAGAATATAGTACCATAAACGCGGGAGATTTAAAAACATACCATGCTGTGCAATAAAGTCCACATAACTTCACTATTAAGGGCAACAAAGGTGCTACAATCCAATGTAAGCACCTATAGGAATATTATAATATAAATAAATTCACTATAAATAATGATTAAATACCACAGATGCGTGTCTGAGTCCCAAAAGGACTATTAAAAGGATACAATTACCATTTTACTATTATTGAGCATCAGAGTAACACATAATGTGAAACCTGATAATAATGTTATATTACCATCGGAGATTAAAAATAATAATGAGAAGAAGAAAAAAGAAAAGGTCACTATAAATCCAGTAGAAAAGACAATAAAAGGTGGTGAGTTTTCATTTCAGGCACTAAATCTTTGTTGCTAATTTACACTCAGGTAACGTTAACTTTGTGTGACCTAGTGCAACTGCACATTGCAGCTATTTGCCTTTACTTTACAAATCATTTGCTCGTGTACGCCTCAATTTGCCACTCGTGTTCAGCACCATCAGGGGATGTCGGCAGCTCCCTGGAAACGACTGCCGAGCGCATAATAGCTTCATGTTCCATTTTCCGTCCAAATTGTCATCGTCTGTGTGGCAAATGAATTTTCAGGTCGCTGAAACTCTGAGAGCAGCAGCAGCAGCAGCAGCAGCAGCAGAAGCACGTGGCCCTCGGGGGACACCTATGCAGATGTTTTCATATTCATTTTGGCTCCTGGTGAGCTTTTCCGACAAAACAAAAACAAATAAACACCCTGTAAGACAGCAGGCAAAACAGCTTGCTGGGGAGGAATGACACAAAGATACAGAGAGAGAGAGAGAGAGAGAGAGATAGAAGGAGTAGGGGGGGGGTTGCTGATTTCCATTCTGCCTCAAAATGCGAATGTGGCTGGGGAGTGGATCTATAGCCAAAAACGATCACATTACATTTATTGATCTTCTGTTTACCCATGGCTGACAAAATAGACAGGATTCATAGATATTTCATGATGCAAGAAGATAAGTTGTTATTAATACCCAGATATCTGAAAGTGAACCACCAGGCAGTGAAGCTCAGATAGAAGAAAAACACAACACAGACTCATACTATATCTCTGAAAAGACACAAAAGAAAAAGTCCACTCAACACACGCAGTGCTGTTATGCATGATAATGCACGTAAGCTTATTTTTTACAAGTTTTAATTAGAAAAGTTTGATTTTTGTATGAAAGATATTTTGTGCAAAATTCGAATGTGACTTAATTACCCTGAAATTACAGAAATGTTATTCTACAAAATTGTACTTTGTTAGGCTGGAAGTCTGTGAATAGAGCTGAGATTCGTAGTGGCATTGTTTCGAGAGGGTTAACATTATTAATGTTGTTACTTTGACCTTCATCACATTATCATCGTATGACCCTGATTTCCTGTTTCTAAATTTGCTGACTAGTATGTGCTTGATTTATATTAATAACCCTGATAGATGTCACATATTTTATTCCAAATCAGGTATTTCTTTTTTTTTTTTTTCTTTTTAGCAAAAACTCTTCAAATGCTTACTTAAGGGACTGGGAGTAAATGACATTAAAGTAGACTCTGTTCATCATTCAGGCCTCCTTCATGTGATTAGCTGCTGTGCGTCGGTGCCTGCCCGACGGCAGCTGCTGCTGTGCTCCAGATGCGGGACCTCACTGTGTCTCCCTTTCCTTTAGGGGAGCAGGCAGAGGAGAGCCGAGCCGGAGAGGCCACAGGGGGCCCGGGGGCCGCCGGGTCCCTCTGTCCTCTCCCCAAGGGAGACATCGGCAGGGTCCCTGTCTGGAGCACTGTGGAGACATTAGCCAAATGCTATTACCCAGAGCTTGCTCACCTGCGAGACGGCAATGGCCTTCTAGCAGACTATCCTTTCCCAAAGGGGGGTTGTCCAGGTGAGTCACCCCCTCCCCCTAACCAACCTCCTTTACCTCACCCACTTGTGTCACAGCTGATTTCTAAGTGCATCCATCTTGTGTGTTCTGCAAAGAGTTGTTTTTTTCATTAATGAAACTTTGACACTGAAACATTTTTGTCTTGTTGTAAATTTTTGAATTGAATTTATATTTGTACTAATCTTTTAATTCTAAGAGGCCAATTTATAACCAGCTGCAAGCAATATCTAACTATGACTTGTTTTTGGAATATAGTGCATATTCCAGCTTTCTATGTCCCTCTATGACTTTTCCTTTGACTTCCTGTCTGTACATTTCATTGTGCTGTTTGGTTTTCAAAATCTGGCAGGGGAATTGTAGTTGTAATTACATTTATCTTCTTCACTTGGCAGCTTCTGGGCCTTCTGTTAGACTGCCTGACAAAACACACTGGTTTTTCCACAGTTAAGACAAACTGGAAATGAATTCTATTTAACCAAGGATTAGACAGCAAAACTGTTTTTTAACATGAGTGTGTAAAAACAAAACCACGTGGGAAATAAGTTTATTCTTCAGACACACAGACGATTGCAGTTTAGAAATGGAAATAATAATTTACACGAAAAATCATTAAACCCTCTTAAAACCCTTTGGGACCAAACACCTCAATTTCTGACGATAACCTTATTGATAATGCTAGATGACTTTTTTTTGAAGAGTTATATGTGTGATGTTTAAAGCTCCAATCCACTACACACCCCTTAATGAATAACTAAATCAAACTAACTGAAGTCTTTTTTTTTTTTTTATCCTCCCCTGATTTCAGCTGCCCTCTCGCCCTTCTCTGTGACCCGTCGCATCGGCCACCCGTACCAAAACCGAACGCCGCCCAAGAGGAAAAAGCCTCGCACCTCCTTCAGCCGGGTGCAGATCTGCGAGCTGGAGAAGAGATTTCACCGGCAGAAGTACCTGGCGTCGGCTGAACGTGCCACCTTGGCCAAGGCCCTGAAGATGACAGATGCACAAGTCAAGACCTGGTTTCAGAACAGACGGACAAAATGGCGGTAAGGCTCCAGCAGAGCACAACTTCACTTAATTTGTTTCACACCAGCATCCTTTAGCTGAGTGAAAGTAGAGAATGTCATAACTCTTCCACCTGACACATTTTGTTCATTTCTCTGATCATTTTTTTTTTTCTCCCACATGATCTACTTAGGCAAAACAAACAGGTCTTGGTGGATTGTTCAGCAGCTATTTGTCTTTATGAGCACAGGATGCTCACTCACAAGAGCCACTCTTTCAAATGTTTTCTTGCGCCATAAATCCACAGCAGTGAATGTGTCTCTGTCTTGCTCTTACGGTCCAAAATGCTCACTTGTGTTTTACTTTAAACACAAGTAAAGCGGTCTACAGCTGAAGCAGTTGAGGCGTTGTACAACACAACACCTATTTTGCTTAGCTTAGCTGCCAGTCGAGGCCAGTTCACTTGACCAAGCACAATCACTTCTGAGCCTCCTGAAAGGCCTTTTAGAAAATTGCTATCCAAAGCAATACTGAAACACTCACAGGAGGAATTGACTGCCAAGCCCATAGACAGAAGAAAAAAAAACACACAAACACACTCCTTCACTTCATTCTAACTGTTGTTTATAGCCATTTGGAAGTAAATGAGTAGGAAATCACATTATGATGCCCTGCCCTTAGTTAAAGGGGCAGGACGCACATTACTAACAGCTACATTACCTGAAGGGTTTTAATGTTTCAGTGATCCGAAAGCAGTTTTCAATTGAATACAGATGGAAAACACTTAAAAATGAACTGTGTATTTTGCTGGGCAACATTCATGGGCTGACTCAGATAAACGTGTGATATTGAAATTGGCCTGATGATCCTATTTTTTTTTTAACAAGATCTATTTAATCTCATCAATTGCACCTAATAGAACTGAAAAAAAAACTGACTGGAAGATGTAATAATAATGAATTTGCTTAAAATAAACACAGCCAAACTGAACCCAAGACTGAACGGCATGTCACGAGCAACAAGGGAATTGGCTTAACTCGTTTTTCTGATTTCCTAGTTTTGCTGAGATTTATGCCTCTCCCTGTAGTGTGCACCTGATAGGATGAGCATGAGGGATGTCTTTGCGTGACGACCACGCTAGTAACAAGAGGATGATCAAATCAACAGGCAGCGAATGAGATTATGATAATGCTGTTAACAATAATGTGTGGCTAATGGATGGAGGTTGGTGTGCATGAAAGAGTGTTTTAGAGGTGTGTTTCTGCCTGCGAGTCCTTCCTGCCATTTTTATTTTGTTGTTGTTTTTGACAGCAATTATTTCTTTATTATGCTTTGTGTTATTAACAACACCAGGATAATTTCTAAAGAACCTAATCAATTCTTTATTCTGCTTTATTCTGTAACGCTGACTGTTTAGAGCACTTCCTGTCACACACACAGAGAAAGAAAATGTCCTAATAACCATGTAAAGATCAGTCAGGAGAACTGATTTGAATGTTCTATATATGATATAATTTCCGTTCAGGAGAAGAAATATCTTCTCAGTTCACGCCTTTATTTATTCTGAAGACTCAACCAGACAGATGTAACTTTTCACCTTGAGGCAGGAAGTGTGTTCTTCCTCCTCCCCTTGCATTAGTTACGTTCCCTCACCAACACCTGTCACTCATCTTGATCAGCTGTCATGCAGCCTGAAGCTGAAGTGACAAGCACTGGTGTGTAATAAACACATTTAAAGCAGCCGTTTTGAAAATGAACGGGCTTCATTTCATTTCATTTTTCAGGCACAAGTAGGTGATTTTTCATTTCTCTGCCTTTTCGTTGCTTGATTTCTTCTTTGCTGTAGCTTCCCTGTTCAGTGGCTGTTGTGCTTCATATATAATCATTAAAAAAATATGTCCCAAGAAAACCATCAAAAACAGTTTCAGGCAGGCATCATTTTTATTTCCTGTCATTTTTAATGAAAAATTTTAATGCATCGACTCACAACTTTTTCTGCTTTTTGGTTTGCATCCACCAACCTGAACGGCCACAAAGGTTGTTTGTCCCGACCCTCTCTGATATGACTTGTGAAAGCGTCTCCTGAAATGGTGCCCCTATGGCAGCAGACATGCCAGACCTTTGTTGTCTTGGTTACAATCATAAACATGTGGTTAAGCTTATGTAGCCATCACAGTTTGATTTGGTTTAGGCACAAAAAAAAAAACTACCTGGTTATGTTTGGGAAAAGATTATAGTTAAAATCAGTACTTCTTTAAGGTCAGGCGACCTTCATCGTCATGGTTACAAACAGGAAACAAAAGGTGGTCTCCTGATTCAAACTGTTTTGTTGACCCATCCATGTAACCCAACTTCTTCCTAACAAGGTCTTTGTTGCTCTTTATACTACGTCACCTTCCTCCTTTTCTCCTTTGCTCCTGTTATAATTACTGCGGCCATTAGAAGTCGTACAATTTAACGTAACTAAAAGCTGCTGTCATAGACCTATGGGCTTGTTTATATTGGATGACAGTCTCCTTCAACAGCATATACTTAGGACTCCGGTTGCATATGTTTAATGGTTGATTTTATAAATGTATTCAAATATTCTAGATGCCTAAAGAATCCATTAATCTGCGAGAAAAATGTTTAAAAGATGTTCATGTACCATAAATTATCTTATGACCAATCAGATTTATCTGGGGTCCCAAACACCATTTTAGGAACTGCTGTTAAAATATAGACTATATCCTGTCCATTTCAAAGATCACTTCTTTTTCTTTTAGGACATGGGGCAAACATTGCGAACAGTGCTGTTGTATGTGGCATTAATTGATGTTGTGTACACCATAAAAACAATAAATGCTCCTCTTTTTGTCTCTCCATCCACCCAGGAGACAGACTGCAGAGGAGAGAGAGGCAGAGAGGCAGCAGGCCAACAGGCTGATGCTGCAGCTTCAGCAGGAAGCTTTCCAGAAGACGTTGAGCCAGCCTCTGCAGCCGGACCCACTCTGCCTGCACAACTCCTCCCTCTACGCTCTGCAGAACCTGCAGCCCTGGGCAGAAGACAATAAGGTGACCTCCGTCACCTCCGTGGCATCTGTAGTGTGAGCGTATGTATGTGTGTGTGTGTCTGTGTGTGTAGGAGAGAGAGAGAGAGAGGGAGGGACAGAGGGAGGGATGAAGCTGGGAATGAAAATGTGTGTATCAAATTGTCGCTCTTGAATGGACAAGAGCGAGGAATCTCTTTCTATTCCTCACGTGGCTGACGTTCAAAAACGCAGTACCATTATGGGATTGTTATAGATACTGGAAAATGATGCTTGCTTTGGAAAAAAAAAAAAAAAAATTTGAATGGACATTGTGCCTCCTCAATCATTGATCGTTACCAGCAATATGGTGGGGGAGCATGTGTAGAGAGAGAGAGAGCGAGACAGCTATCTGTTACTGCCAAGACCTACAAAACACTGTGTGCGGACTTCACAGCAACAGAGCCGCACTGACATTGCTGTTTGTCAAAAATTAAGCAAGTCTACAACTGTTGTCTTAAATATCTAAAGTTTGTTGAGTCATTTTCCTGCCTTACACCAAGTTTCCACTTTCCCTTCAGCTGTCGGTCTAAAAGAGAGGAGGGCACTTTATCCCTAAGTGCCAGGAAACAAATGGACACCTCTGTACATGCCCAACTGTCAAGACTGTCCCCTCTTTTGCCTCTGGATCCCTCACGAGGCGGCAGAGACTTTCTGCCACACATGGCAAAAAAAAAAAAAAGAAAAAAGAAAAAAAAAAAGAATAATAAGAGACCTCCTGTTTTTCGCTTTTGACTTTGTACAATGTAGTAAATGCATGTTTCAACCCTTTTCTGTGTGCACTCGGAAATACCATTGAAGTCAGCTGCCGTCGAGGTGGAGCTCCTCCCCGACTGCAGTGTTCAAGTGGTAGTGGATTGGTGGAACTCCTGATCACGGATTCCTCATTATGTTCAATTTAAAGGTGTTTTATATTAAATGATATTGTGACTTTTTGAAAAGATGACAAACCTCTCTGTTTTTCTTTGCCTCCTTTTTGTATTGTCAGATTTTTTCACACACTCCGCCGCTTTGGTGTTTGTCACCATTATGAAAACCATGCAATAATACTTTATGATTTTAGCAGCGAGGTAGTTAGCCTCGTGGGATTTAGCTATGATTACACATTAAAGTTTCAAACCACCCAAAGGTAAGATACCATCAAATTGTATCAGAAGGACAGCACAGTAGCTTTTTTTTTAATACATAAAAACTGATGACTACAGCTCCCAGGTGTGAATGTGAAGCAGGGTGCGCTCAGAACAACTGTCCCTAGATAAAGAAAAGAAATGCTTGAAAGCTGATGCCACCTCAAATTAGAATGGGAGTGTGTGAGAAAGTGCAAGTTGAGCAGCTGCCAAGTGAAGATTTGTAATGCGGGTTGTCTTTATGTCATGTATTTTTGTTTTATTTCAATCATTTCACAGGAATGCCATAACGGAAGAGGAGGGGAGGAAACCAAACAATAACAAAAAGTTTTTTTGTTTTTTTTTTAACTGTGTTACTCATCAAGGTTGTCTCTCGGGCTACATCCACACTAAAAGTTTGACGCCCAGACGACTATATCAGAAATAATGTCCGTCCATACTAACGCATATGTATCTCACATATCTCACGGTCAATTTACCATCATTCACTATGCGTCTGCTGGTGTAAACAGGAAGCAGATTGTCTATTCTGTGTATGGTTGATTGCAGAAAACAGCAAAGACAGTTGTAGCATTAAAATGTGAAATTTAATTGCACACAACAGCTGCTAGCAAACTATTCAGCGCTAGTAGGTAAGAGCCAATCAGGAGGCGAACATGGTGTCTACATCATTATCTGAAAAGTCCTTGCTTTTGCCCATCCAGACTAAAACCCTGGAGTTTTCAAAATTGAACACGGTCAGCAGCATTTCCAAAAATGTATTAGTGTGGCTGTAGTTTGCAGAAGTAGTTGATTTACTCCTTTGTCTTCACTGTTGCACAGTGGAAAAAAAAACAAGCCAGAGCCGATCGGTTATAGTAAACAAGAAGCTGTAGCTTTATTCGGTGAATGTTCCTCTCATTTTTGTATCAGCCCAACATCATGTTAGAATCTGTTTCCTGTCAGTCAGCTGGCACCTACAGGAAGACGTCCTCTGGCCTCAAGAAATTCTTTGAATGCTTATCAATATCATGTCCAGTGGAGTTCAAAAGTCTGAAACCACTTCAGGCTTTTGGAGCCCACTGTATGGATTCTTTTTATTTAGGGTAATGTTTTTTCGAGCCGGTCTTGAGCTGGGTTGTGCAAGATTTAAATCCTTTCGTGGATGTTAGCTCCCACACCATTTTTTGCCATTGGCTTACATTATTGTCTCAGTGAATCATGGCCACCTAGACACCAGACAGTCGTGAAGATTTGTTATCACCACATCCACCCTATCATGCAAATGCTTATCACCTAAGTCATAACAAGGACAACCCATCTAGGAGTGCAGTAAACACATCATTCAGGTTCCTCGCTTGTAAATGAGCCTTCAACACCATGAATTTCACAGGAAATGGGCCTTGCCTCACACAACTCCCTCTCATCCACATCGAATCACTCGATTTCTTCGAAACATAACGTTGGCCTCTTGTTAATCTTGGCCGTGCCTGCAACTGACAAACGGCTATCACGGACCTGTGTTTCACAAACTCTGGGGCAAACCTCTTGTGCCTTTTGTTTGGATTTCACCGGCATCTGCTCGCCCGAGCCTCCAAGCCCTCGCTCGGGGCAAGTTGATGATGTGGTTCGAAACAGCTGTCTGCAACTGCATCCAACCTCAACAACCCTCTGTTCTCCCTAACACAGCATCTATGTTTAGTCAGTTTTTTCAGGCGTCTTGCCTGGTTGGGATCCTGTCAGTAGCAGACAGTTCTCCAGGTGACGCCTCCTCAACCCCCATTTCCTCTGCTCCCTGCTGCTTCTTTCATCTCTCTGTCTCAGCTGCTGTGAAGACGTGACTTGGCCCATTTTAGAAAAATTCCTCCCTTTTCTGTTTTCAAAACCACGCATTGTGTTTTGCTACAGGTGCTTAAAGATTTTTTTTTCTCCTCTCCTGTCATGGCTCTGTAGTAGTTTTTTTTTTTTTTTTGTCTTTCTTTTCTCACCCCCTCTCTGTCGCCACCACAGAGCCCTGTCCTTATCCAATAAAATGTCACCACACAAGATGAACAAGAGCAAGAGACTCAGGGTATATCAGACTTCCTATCAAACACTTTGTTTTGAACAGGGGCACAAAAAAAAAAAAAAAAAAAAAAAATCTATTCACCACATACTCTGTGTTGTGTTCTTTGTCATGCTCCGTCTGCTCCCATCAGTTGTTTCCCATTCTTGAGAAACACAGTAAACATTTAAGTCATTATCAGGCAGCTGTCGGAGCTTCACTGACCCTGCGACTTGAGCGCTGCCGAGGTTGGAAGTTTGATTCCTAAACACACACTGGTTTAAATTTAGGTTGCTAGAACATCATATAGGTGATCTGGGTCTAAGCTGTCAGGTAACAACAACCAAGGTGTTATAATAATACATTACATACAATAATATGTCTTTTGCTACATCCTGACATAAACATGATGCATTTTTTTTCCTATTCCTTCAGTTTATAAACGCCAATCCAGTATTGATACCTTACTAGGTAGTTTGTACTGTATATAAATGGTGAGATAAACAAGACACGGCCTGTGATGATGCTCACTTGGCACAAAATAGTGCTCAGATTTCAATCACTTAACCTAATCCTGATAATGAGTTTATTCAGGATTCATTGGATTCATCGGTCTTGGTGCCACATTTGTTTCTTAATACAAAGTTGCGAGTTTGAATGAAAATTAGTTTGAATGAAGATTAGCTGTAGTTTACTGAAGAGTCTAGTTGATTCCATGTGTTTATTTAACTATTATCTGTAGTATGTCCATAATTGTACAAGACATGATGATGATTTTTTTTTTTTTTTTTACTTGATACCAGATGGAATAATATCAGTCCTAACAACAACAGCGCTTTGACAGCTGCTGTAGCCACCAGATTTTGGAGGAAAGAAGCCACCACCTCACACTGCCAAACTCCATTAGACCCCTGCTAATGTGCTGACATGAGAGGCTTTGTTGACGAGAGGCTTTTATGGTTCTTGACTTTAAAACACTGCTACAGCCCCATGGTTTGACTTGCTCAGACAATAACGAGGGCGTACTGCAGAGGAATTCTGCTTTATTGACAATTAGCGACCTACATCGTGATGTCTAATGATCCATAGAGTCCCCCACACACAACCCTACTCCCCCACAGATGTTTTGTCAATTGTGAAGTATTAATCATAAACTGGTTTTTACATGTGGAAACCAGAGTTGTGAAATTTTTGAATTGGACACAAATAAAAATCATAAACAAGTTTTACTTGACTGGATGTGAATTAGATACATTTGATGTTGGGTTAGTTTCACTAAAGTTCAATGCACATCGGTCAGTGAAATGACAACATTTTACATCATAGGATTTTTTACCTATTCATTGACAGCCAACATTAGTAGTGACTCAGAATCACAATGCTGTTGTGAATGATGCCGTGATCCTGCATCATTTGGTTTTGTTATTTGGTCCTCAGATGTGTAACAGCTTAAGAAGAAAATATACTTCCTATATCTCCTAAGTGGAGACTTTTTTTTTTTTTGGTTGAGTTAGTCATAGGAAATTAGAAAATGAAAACCCTCAAAAGTGATCAGGCTTTAGCAATATCTTTATTAAAATTCTATAATAAATTGATTGAGTAGGGGATATGTAACAAAATATCTATATGTGGTGAAATTACTTTGCAATGTAAGTTATTAGCCAACTTGTGGGCAGCTGTAGCAGGAAACTGAGTCACATTCAGCTGAGTCAAGTGATGAATGGGGATCTTTCAGCAGTGACGGAGACTTCAGAACTAACTCAACCTGCTGACATGACGCGCTTTCATGACTCTCGGTCTCTCTTCGTTCTTTCAGTTACACATATGCACACATACTCATGTATGCATGTATATGCTGACACACGCAAGTCTAAACAGTTATATGTCTGCATGTGTGCATATGAGAGTACATGCAGAGACAACAAGCACACATGCACACACAAATATGAATGTCTTCCCATTAACATAAGTGCTCAGAAGAAGCAAAGTAAGTGCTGTAAGTGACAGTAAGAATATGTCCTTTAATCTGATGCTGAATGTGTTTTTTTTTTTCTTTTGGTGATTTTAAACATAATGACAAAAAAAAATTCTAAAGTAACTAGAAAATAAATGCCAAAAATGTTCATAGGGAATATAAAACATATACTTATCTCTGAAACAGTCTGTGAGTTGACAGAGAGAGAATGAAATAGATGTTACAATAGGTAAATGTATTTAATTATTTTTTTAAGAAATCAAATGTAAAGCAAATGTGTTGTTTAAGTCCATGTGCATCGGTGTCATATTGGCCATGTAAAAGGATCTGCAGACATGTCCTGGCAGCATGTGACACATTAAAGCTTTCTCAAGCTTTCAGGCATGCATGAAGACGACTCCTTCCTTTCAGATAATACTGGTATTGTGGCTCAGTGACTCAACACCTGCTCAGTACGGGCCAGATGCTGACACGAGGCACTTGTACAGGTTAGAAACACATTTCCCTGTTTAGCAACTCGGCTGCTGTTTCACAATTAGATTTTAGACATTTTGTTTACGGCGTCTGATATATTTTCTCATGCAGCAGAAATTAATTAATGACAAATTGGAAGAGTGGAGGTGAAAGGCTGCTTTTCTGCCTGACACAAATGCCGTCAGTGCTGAAGAGTAAAGGTCAGGAACGCCAGGCTGCTGCTATAACACTGAACGAATGAGTCAAAACTGTCAAAAAAATCCATACATAAAAATATAGTTCTTACAATAAAGGGATGTTTTTGCATCTTTGGTCTTTCGGCATCAAATACAATTAATCATCTGATTTATATTTCACTCTCCTTCAACATGATAAAAGAGAATATTTGGTCATAATTTAAATCACCAAAACAAAAAGAGGAATGTGTTTATACACTGTTTCCTAAAACAAATACTTCCATTAATTATTTTTATTCATTATGCAGTTTAGAAAGTTTCCTAGATTAATTTCTCCTGTAATATCAGAGCCTGCAACGGCTCTCCATTTTATTATCAATATTTTTAACAACCACAGAAGACTCTTCAAAGACTGCAACTGCCCCCAGGGCTGGACTTTTAATATCACTGACCAAAGGCCTCTTTTATTTAGTCCAAACAGCACATTAAGCGATGGACATAAGGGAGAATATCCCAGTGTTAATATAAAAGCTCTAACACTTATTTGAGGAACCAGTTACAGCGCATGAAATAAGAAAATTTTTTTTTATAAAAACCATTAACCTTGTCAGTGAAGTAATGACGGCAGGCAAGAAATCTCTGTTTGTACTTTCATCTACTTACGTGCAGTTGTATGTGTATGATTAATTGTGTAGGTATTTTCAACACATGCAATTCAAATGAAGCACCCTGCCACATCTACTGTCCAGCAGAAGCAGTGACTGACAATCGAACATGTGAATATGAGGATATTATTTTCAATCTCTGCTGCCATCTTGTTGTCTGTCTTGTTCAGTCCTTTATTGCACAGTCCTTAATTTTTTTTCTTTTTGTATAAGGATTGAGGGTGTTATGTTTTCTTATATGATATAAATTGAATACATTTTATTTTAAGTTGTTTTTAAATTCTGTAATAGGGTGCCCTTTTCAACATCTGTCCAGGGAATATTTTTTACTGCTAATCAGTGACCATGGTCCCTGTCAATAAAATAAAATAAATAGATAAATAAATGAACGTATACAAAGCATCAATAAAAAATAAACATAAGACTTTCACTACCTATCTACAACATTTTACCAGGCACTATTATTTGGCATTGGAGTATGAGCCTATGTTCTTTCAGTTTTTCCTTTATCAACTGAAGCCTCTGTTAGAAAATAATGCATAATTTCTCTTTTTAAAAGTGTAATAACCTTTTTTTTTCTAGCGTACAATTTTATATGTTTTTATTATAGTATAAGCTATTGTGCTTTTTTTTATATATACCTTAATCTATATAACGACAACGACATCTAGTGTTCATGAAGAAGAGCATCCGGCTTCATTCGTCCCGCCCACTCTCACATTCTATTTGCTCAAACGTTTTCGAACGTCGGTGACGTCGGGTCTTTCTCATTGGCTCGATCACGCGTCCATCAAAGCAGTTTACGGAAGCGTTGCCACCCACTTCAAAGATGGAGGACGATATCTCAGATTTGAGCCGACCACAAATGTACTTGTTTGGTGAGCTCGCTTACTCTGACCAACACCATATTATTTTGTCACACAATCAGCTTTACTGCTCTTGTTCTCATGCTCAAATAGCCATTTGACATTTTAAGCGGGGAGGAAGTTAGCTAAAGAGCTGGCTAACCCGCCTGTCCCCCACTCGGCGCCAATTCAGCTCTTTTGTTAGCTAGCCGAGCGAGGCACGGGGGGGGGGTGCATAGGCACGGCGAGGAGTCCAGCCCCGTATCAGCAGTTTTACGCTTTTTGTGTGTGTTGTTGAAGATAAGTGCAAGCAACAAGGTTAGTTACGCGCTGCAACGTATGTTTCCCCCCCCTCCTCCTCCCAAAGGTTGCACCCTCAAATCGGACAAACGGGAGTTCAAAGTTGACGTAGACGACGATGATACGGAGCAACAGCTGTCACTCAAAGCAGTAAGGACGACGCTCAATTACATGTAGACTGACTGTCTCAGCACAATAATGCGGCTGGGAGACGTGTTTCAAAAGGGAAACATTATAAGGGTTAATGTGTTCAAATGTTAGAGCAGTTAGCCGTGTTTGTATGCGTGTTTACCTCTGCTGTTGTCGGTTTAAATGTGCTGTACCAACGTGCATTGTAAAGACAGCTGTAGTAATAGAATATCGTGCACAACAGAAAAAGGAAACAATGGCCACTAAACTCCCGAGAAAGTTAAATCCAGGGCAGCAGGACCTGGTTGTAGATCCTTGAGGACATTTCATCCATGAGGCTTCTTCAGGTCTGACTGACTCGACCAAACAACCATCCACATTTGGCCTCATGTTCACACCTGACCTCAGGTGACTTCAACGACTCCGATGTCAGTCATCGCAACAACCAGGGGCAATAACAAACCAAGTGGTATCAATGGCCTTGTTAACCAGGGCGACATACCTGGGTTTCCTCACTAGTCAGTCAGAACTGAAGAGGCCTCTTGGATAGGAAGTGAAATGTCTTCAAGAATCTACAACCAAGTCCAGTTGACCTGGATTTAACTTTCTCAGAGAACTGTGACCTGTATGACTGACAACTTTCACAGACTTCAGTGGTCAATTAAAGGAAATAACAGCTATATAATAATAGTACGATCAAGACTATTCCCAAGATTTACATCCAGTCTGATTGTATGAACACATGGTTTATTTATTTATTCCAGTTATATCTAAAAGGTTGAACATCATTAGGTAATTACATATTATGTTGATTTATTTTATTATTATTATTATTGATGACTTATAAAAGTGAAAGAAATTAAATACAACCCCTGCAGCAAACAGACATTAAAATGAGCCTTTATTTGAATGTTCATCCACCATTACTTTTTATATTATGAAGTTAAATAATTTAAAAAAGAAAATACAGTAATTGTGCAAAGGTTCACCAAGCCTGTAAAGCATGGGGGCAGAAGGTAGAAATATTCTGTTTTGTGGTTGTGTGGCAGCTGGTTAAGCAGGAAACGTTGCTAGGGAAATGACTAAAGCTAATACTTAATGTCCAATTAATGAGTTGTATCAACACTTCCATCAATAAGCTTATCTTTAATCAGTCAAACCGGAACTGAAGTCTAGAGCTGGTATTAACTGGTATTTCAGGAGAGACACATTTAAACCTAACTGGAGGCAGAAATCCTGCTAGAAAATCTTTTTTAAAAAATGAAGATACGTGATGTTGGGCAGTTGAAACCTGTGCATTGTTGTGGTGGTGTAAAGAATCAGTTTTTCTGCCGTTGCAGGTTTGTCTGGGAGCTGAGGCTGAGGATAAGTTCCATATGGTGGAAGTTGAGGGCCTCACTTATGATGGAAAAACGACCAAAGTGCCGCTGGTTGTCCTGAAGCCGTCTGTCCTGCCATCTGTGAGTCAAGACCAACACTGACAGCATTTAAGGGGATGCTCACTGATGGCTCAAAAAAATAATTTTACAGAAAAACAATTCATTACATTCCTCCATCACATGAATACAGATACTGGATACAAATAGTATATTAACAATTATTAAACATTTGTTTTGTAGTTTTAATTCTTACTGTTATATTGTGCAGATGAGTTTAGGTGGATTTGAGATCACTCCTCCAGTTACCTTCCGCCTCCAGTCTGGCTCTGGACCAGTTCACATCAGTGGGCAGCACTTTGTTAGTGAGTATTAGAAGCAGTAACAACAACAGTTGTCTTTTCCTCTGCCAGAATTACAGACACACTGTTAGAAAGTACGACTCAGGTCACAGTTCACCACATCATTGAAATGAAGTATTTACCCACTCAGCATCACGTAAGTTAAATGTTGTGAGTCGGCAGCTATACCTTGTCAGTGACGTTAATGGAGCCTCATTTCATTACATCTATAAAACACCAACCAGTAACCAGTCTTTGCTTTGTAGGTGTGAAGGATTCAGATGATGAAGAGGAGGAAAACAACACATCCCCAGTGAAACGACCTGCAGGCCTGATGTCAGGGAAGAAGCCTCTGCTGGTAGTGACCTCAGTTTGTTCTTTGAATCAGAGCTCTCTGCTTTTCTGCTTCTGGCTCTGTCAGAAAATTCTGGGTATTTATTTAAATGTTAGTTAGGTGGTTATTTGCTCTTTCTGTTTGACACTCTCATGGTTCTCTCAATAATTTTTCATGCAGAAAAAAATAAAGATGGATTCTGACAACGATGATGAAGAAGACAGCGACGAAGATGATGATGAGTATGTTTTTGTCATATACAGAACTTTTCTGGTCACATTTGCTCCCGCTAAATATTTTAGTCAGATGCACTGTGTAAGTCATACTGGTCTTGTACTTTTTTTGTAGTGATGATGACGATGATGATGACAGTGATGAAGATGTTAAGCCTCAGAAAAATGTCGGAAAAGAGCTTGAAAAGGTCAGTGCGGTCTGTTAAACTCCTTTCTTCTTCTACTTTTTAAATTTTTAACTCGTCTCTTCTTCTATGTTGTAGTTTTGAACTCATCGTTTCTGCTACATTTTTACTTTTAAACCTGTCTCTTTGTCTGTGTTTTACTTTTAAACTCATCTTTTCTTCAAGGCTTTTAGTTTTAAACTCATCTCTTCTCTCTTCTATTTCCCCCTTTGTCCACATGACTCCAGAGTTTTCAGCCCCTAAAACAGGGGCTTTAAGAAACGCTGCTGAATGTTGTATTTTTAAACTCCAGGGTTGTGTTAAAGTCTGGCCGGACAGAAACTGAGGCCATTGGAAAAGATGACATAGACCCCCGCGCTCTCTCTGATTTGGTTCTGTTTATTTCCATTTATAGATTATATTTAAAGTTAAGACTTTGAATCTACAAGTAGCTGCAGGGTGTTTTATAGAACATGAAAATTATAGATGATAAAATTTATTATTTATTTTATAGTGTTCAATAAACATATGATTTTACAGACATTACATCACATGTAGCAAAATAGTGTTAAACACTTTTCACCTGTCACCGACCACATGTGAACACCATGACATTAAATAGGAATTCATTGAAAGTACAACACATCAAATCAGAGCACCTGTGGAGCAATTTATGGATGCTCTGGAGTATTTACTCAACTTCATCTAGGACATAATAACTTGAGCAGTGATAAGTAACCAATCAAATGCAGCCTTAAAGATGAGATTCTGTCCTTTTCCAACAAAACCGCCGCATAGTTGAACATTTTAAATTTCTAAACCAAAATGGGGTGAAAAACTTTGAATGGTTATGGGTATAAGATGACAAATGTCAAATCAGATTGCATTTGAATAACATTAAATGTGCTTTGGGTTTCAGAATTTTAAGTAAGAAACCTTTATTTTTATTACTTCATCACTGTTCAAATCTAAACTAAATGTCCTTGTAGGTCACCAAGCTTTAATTTTAACAGTGGGTTGTTTGTTTGGAGTGTTTCCAATCCTCTGTTGTCCACAAGGTGTCAGGGTAGCCAAGGGCTTGCCCTCAGATTTCCTTTGTCGAAAAGGAATTTCTCTGCGTTGCTGCAGTCTGCCCACTCCCCTTTAGTTTCTGCCACATCAGTTAAACTCCCACAGGCTGTACCCTATTGTAGCATTTCATCTCAGCAGGCCCTTCCCATTCCTGCACCCGCTGACCGTCCAGCGTATGAGACAAAACATGGAACTTTTTCATCCTGTTCGCTCATGTACCCACCTGTTTTCCACGAGTAAAACACAGGGTCTGTGTGGCGTAATGATCGGATTTCTCCTCTGTAATCTGCTTGAATTCTCACCGTCTCACCAACAAGACAGCACGAAGTTATCCTACACACACATGCACGCACGCACACATGCAGTCAGATAAACTGTAGACATAGTCATTTAATGTTGAAGTACAAATAGCCATTTGCAAAAACGCACTCAGATTAACAATACATAGCTACAGTGCACATGCAGATAAACCCACTATAAACTTTCATACACATGCACACGCACATGTACACACATGCACCAGTTATGGGAAAAGTCTTCCCCCCCATTTTTCTGTAACACTGCATATCTTTGTCCCTCTGTCATCCCACTGTTAATATGATTGCTCCTTTTTATCGTCTCTCATGCCATTTCAGCTGTGCACCTGGCCTTTGCCTTTGAACACTTGTTTTGCGTGTTACCACAATCACTTGCAAGTGTGTGGGTGCATGTGTGTATCTGCCTCATTTTTAGTTTTTTTTTTTTTTTTTTTTTTTTTAAAAACACACCATCCAAGTGCAAACTGTGCCAGGCAAAAGATCAAAGCGGGGCAGATGCGCATACCTGCGACGTGAGCACCGATCCTTGCCTCGGGGTCAGATGACAGCTGAGCATTTCTGTCACCTGTTGATTTATTCTGTTGTCTTCTCTTCCAATTTCTCCACCTTCTGCGCCCCCCCCCAATCCCTCCCCCTTATGACCTTAATCCTTTTCTTCGCTCTCCTTCTCTTTAGCTCCATAGCTGTCCTGTCTCATTCTTTAGTAATGAAGGCACTAAAGGAAGTAGGGCTGGGAGCAGTTATGTTTTTTTACTGCTAATTCAGCCAGTTTTCAAAACAGTCTTTGTCATATTCTACCTCAGTGCAGTTTTGAGTACCAGTCCAAATCTTTTGCAGACATTGATCATAGAAAGTTGGCATAAAATGCTTGTTCTGATTCTTTATATAGTTCACTTGTTGTTTGCTCAGATGTATTTGAACAGGAAAGCTGGATGAAAGTTTAGACATCAGAAGTTCTAGCATTGCCTAAAAATATCTTTGCTAGGGCTGGTACTAAATAACATGATGACTCCTGTATTAGCAAATTTTCAAGCACCTTACTAGTCTGAGTTCAATTTCAGGCTTGATTACACCCAGCTGAAAGTGTGCCTGTGTTGATTTTTTTTTTTTTTTTGGGTCACATGTGACACAGGTTTGATGTTCTCTGACTAGTGTGGAGAGAAAACATGTTTTATAGGGTTGCATAATTTTCTGCTCTTATTTGGGCCAGATTGGATGTTTCAAAATAAGATCCTGAGGCACATGGCCTACATGTGACTCGTATTTACATGGTGGAATTGCAATTTGACGGTGTTGCCTCAAATCATTACTTAACATAACATTCATAATTTTGGCAACAGCAACATTGCTGTGTGTTGGCATTGAGAACAATACACACCAATGTAAAAAAAAAAAAAAAAAGTTACAATGCTTTCTTAAATAGATTTAAGGAGAGGCCATTTTTTTCTACAACTGAATTTCTGCCCCTTTTTAGGAGCTCATAAACTTTAGCTGTGTTTCAATCACAGGAATGATTTTTGTTTTTCTCCTGGGCCATAATTCATGTCTCTTTTTTGCTACCATCACAGACCTTTCTGATAAGCCAAGAACCTGCAATGTGAGTTTGCAGGGATGTATGTCTCTGAATGCTCCAACACATGTGGTGTTGCCCCTGAGATTTTCTCAGTAGACTAGTAGTCATTAGTTCAAACCATTAGTCAACTAGTTTAATGATTTTAATTTTGTCATAATTAACACTGTGCCACATAATGAGCCTTAAAAACCTGGGTTTTACTGCCTGCTAACAACACCGGCAAAATCAACAATGACTCCAAATCTGTCAGAACAACCAGTGAGGAGAACTTGACAGTGAGCGGTTACTAAGTAACCAATGTGAATCTTGGGATCATCCTTTATCCTCCTGAAATGATCCCACTGTTTGGGTTCCTGCCCAAGATATGTAATTACTGTAACTGACTGTTCTGTGTCGATATTCAAGGTAGTGAGACTTAACCATCTATATATAACCACAGGAACCAGTCGTTTTAACAATGTATGTCCATGTTCATGCTTTATGGAGAGTTTAATTTATTTTTTTCTCGCCAACAAACTATAATCCTATAGTTAATCCTATATATTAATGTCAACTGTGATCACCGGTGTCAATAGTGGTAATCGTGATACTAATTTACTGTAATGTGTCTTTCCTTTTACCAACAGTTATAGAACTAACTAGTCTGAAATATAAATAATGTTTTACATGCTAAAAGAGTCATATAACCAGAAAATACAAATAATAGATCTTCACCATTAAGTTATTAAGTCTTTGTGTGGCAAAACGAATATCGTGTTAACATTTCCTAAATGGAGCCATTTGTCTAACTTAATTTTTCTGTTTTATTGTAAAATCAAGATAATAAAAAAGTCATTACTGAAAAAATAAAACATGGTTATAAGAAATATCCACTCAGACCATATGTCATCTCAAGTCAGCCTAAATACTGAGCACATATAGTCAGGCACATCCATGTCTGTCCTTTGTCTGTTAACATCATTCTGAAAAGAAAAAAACTTTGAAACCTCACTGAAACAGCCTCCCAGCATCTTGTATTACCAGGCATTGCTCGAGGAAATTACATGTGTAATTGCCTTGTAGCAGTTATGTCAACACAGGCAATTACACTTCTAGCCCATTCCAAGGTGAATACCAGTGATTGCAAGGAAAGGGTTGGTGCTCAGGAAATGCAGGTACTTGCCTCGGCTATTACAAGGTAATTACACAGGTGCCTGAGAGCAATGGAGACCTGACGGGAAGGCCTCCAGTGTGGAGAAGAACAATGACGGGTCATTGGGATACTAAGTATCTGATCAGTGAGAAATTACCAACCATGTCTAGAGTTTCCTCTGTAATTTCATATATCACTGGTACTTGGAGATAATTCCAGTTTCAGTTATGTGTCATTCCTGATTTTTTTTTTTTTTTTTTTTTGGTATGGTTATGTTTGCAGTTCAGATGGATTAACCTTTAACTGAGATCAGAATAAATGTTTCATTCTTATCATTAGAAAAATCACCTCTACTGTAGTATTTGACTGGCTAATTCTTGTGTACAATTTAAATTGTGTTGTCTTGGGTTAAAGCGCTAAAGTAGTCTACATGTGCATCATTGATATTACAACACTGCAGGGATGAGAGGGATTTGTGTGAACACATGGCAAAATACATCGAAGAAAATGAACCATAATTTCAAACAAATGTGCTTCACATTAGGTTAAATGCCAATTATAATTTGTCAGCTGTCAAAAGATTTTAATTGACAAAAGGGAACCCCAGTTAGCTAGTAGTTTGAAACTAACCAGCAGGGATATGACGGAGAAATATACTATAAAGAAGTTGTTGAATATAGAAATGGACCAGCAGTCTAAGCTGATGGACCTTTGCTGAAGTGTTTGCAGTGTTTATTTCAATGCCTTTAATTTTAGTAAAAGCACATACATCAAACTTACATCAACACTTCCTGGTGTTTGTTGCTCGTTTCACTTTTGTTTTTTGTTTACTGTGATTAACTGTGATCTCAGATCACATTTGTTCACATTTTAGAGAAAGTCCTTGGTGTTTTATCTCTTTTTTAAACGTTTTATATGTCAGCAAAGCAGACTGCTAAATTTAACTAGTTAAGGCTCATGTTTCCTACAAACACAGATGTTTTCCTGGGGGTGTCTCGTTGATAAATTTGTGTTTTTTTTCTTTGCTTTCTCAGAGGCCAGAGTCTTCAGCAAAGAAACCCAACAAAACTCCAGTGAAACAAAACGGCCCTGCAGGGAAACCGTCAGGATCAGCGCTCAAACCACAGATTAAGGTACTGAAAGGCTGCATCACCTGCTCAGTTTTGCTAATTTCATGTCATTGAATTAAATGGTCAACAGCCACTATACTGTAGAACAGGCATCGGTGTTACTGTAGGTTCAAGTAAGAGCCAAACTAAGTTTTTCTGCACTGTTTATTGGAAGATTAGTACAGGTTTATAGGTGCAATAAAGACAAACCCATGTTTTCTCATTTAAACCAAAAAAAAAAAATGGAACCAGGTTAAATGAGTCAATCTATAAATATTGAAAAAAACAAAAATTGGAGCCACCCCCCCCACACACACATGATATTTCCCTTTTAACCCCCCATCCTGGGCCTGTTTCTTTTGTTGGTAAATTCTTTTAGAATTAGTTTGGAACTAACAGAGCTAGATTTGTGTGGTAGGTCAGTTTAGATCTAGATGGACATTAACTGTTTGACTGATTAATTAGGTTTGCATTGACGCCAGACTAGAGTCAACGCCAGCAACTCTGTTCCTAATGAAAGACATCAAGTCACCCTGTAAAGTAGGCCAAAACATGGGCGTTTTAAAGAGTAGACAAAAAAGTATGCGCTTATCTGGTACGTCACTTAGAAGCTACTTTGATAGATTGTGTAACTTCACATTTTGTGTTGCAGTAAAGATATTCACACTCCAAGGAATCAAGCATTGGAGAGCAACCAAATTTAAAACATTATTCTTTGCAAACAGCCTACTATTTACAGTATGTCCGAAGTGACAACGTAATGAGGCCCACAAGCAAAATTTGGTCCACAATTAGTGCACTTAAAAAGGAATCAAAAATCCCATTACAGACAACTTGATCTTTTTGTGTCAGACATGAGGCATCAAAGTATTTGCATTTATGACAGACATTTAAAATAATCACAAAAAAAAAGAGAAAAAAAAAACAAAAACTTGGAGAGCTTTGCCATTCCACCACCAAGGAATGTGATAAATGCACATTGCAATTAGCTCAACCTGATAGTTAATTTCTTGGGTGGAATGTCTTGGACAGCCGCCCCTCAAACCCCAAAGCTTGAACTCTGCCTCTCTTTAAGCAAACACACCTGACCTCTAAACGGGTTTCCTGGGGCAAGGTTTAAACCTGCGACCCCTTAGCCTGACCCCGACGTCTTGAGTTGCAGCCACCTTTGATGCCCCCCCCACCCCACCCCACCCCACCCCACCACCACCACCACACCTCCCAACCCTCTGTAGCACACATACAGATCAGGGAATACAAATTGGCAAGCTTCTGTGCAAGTTTGTAAATTTCACAAAGCATGTAACTGTGATTAGAAAAGAAATTAGCTCGTAGATAAGATGATATGTGTTGGCATGCAAATGCTGGCTGCTTGTATGATAAAGCACAGCTTCCGCTAAACATCATTCCATCATTGTACTCTCCCTTGCACACAAATATAGGAAAATAGAAAATAGGCTTTTCTCGTGACATCTTGATAGAACGTGCTGTGATTTTTATCATGTTAAACACTAAGCCACAGGATTGCTGAAGTCCTGAGGCTATGGAGGGAGACCCAGCCCCCCCCAGGGTCGGAGTTGTTGCTGCGTGGGAGAGTGCAGCTAATTCTGTAGTGGCCGTTGTCCAGACATAACACAGTGGCTCTTGAAATGCTCTGGGGGATTAGCCGATGGTGCAGCTGAATTGCCGAAACCGTCCCGCCAGTTTAAACTTTCTGGTAAATAGGTCTGAAGCTCCCGTGGAGCTTCGACTGCCCCCCCCCCCCCCCCC
>CM076655.1:21744390-21766364 GCA_038496675.1 Rachycentron canadum | reverse complement strand
CCTCCCCCTCCCCCTCCTCCATCCCCTCTCCACTTCTGCACAACAACTGTTCCCTCTCTACAACCTCTTCACACCCCTCACTTCCTGGACACACCTTCTCCCAATTGCTCTCATTAACCAGCGTTTGATGTCTGGTGCAGCTTGCGCTTCCAGATGCCCCTGAGGAGCGAGGAAGCGGGCGTGGATGTCTGTTTTTTTCCTTTCCTAAATGCAGGTGACTGGTCATTAGATTGGCTTGTCAGATCTGTTGCCAGTACCGCAGTTTGCACCTCTCACAGCCCAGCATGTAGCTGCACCTTCTTGCGTAACAAGCTCGACATGAGAACCAGCTAACTTGAGTTGTGCTGATCTGAAGTAACTTAATCTTGCAGCTGGTGTCTTTTGATTGATGGGTTTGGAGACGTTGATGCCTTCAAGCACACGTCACAGTCGTAAAGTTGTTAACCACTTCACTCAGGCTTATCCCAAAAGGGTGTGAGTCATTGTTTTAACGACTGATTGACATGTGTTGCAGCAGGTGCATATCTTGTTAGTGCTTATTTATTTTTCCTGTGAATGTAGGGATGTTTGGGTCTATGATTCTACCACTTGTTGTATGTGAAAAATGTCCATGACGCCAAATGTATACCTTCATACACTAACACAAGTCATCAGATTAGAGTCACGGTTCCCAGTGACCTGATGTTTTCCCCAGACATGGGCCCCCAAAGCCCTCATTCCAACAAAATGATAATTACCATCCCAGACAGACCTGATGAGCAAAGGTGTCACAACCATGTGTTTGCACTGGATTGAAGACAAGAGATTGCATCAAATGATAGCGTGCTTGTGATTAAGTTCCATGTCTCATGGCATCTGTAATCAGCGTCTGGCCCAGATGAAAAAGCTTGTTGGCTTTGTGTGTTTATCAGCTGTTTCAGGTCCACAGCTGTCCTTTGGAAGTAGAGAGCTGCCCGTAAATAATAAATACGTAGTGCATTTGTCTGGCCAGGAGCCAGCAGCATATGTGCTCTTTTTTGTAGTGTGGCATGTGTCAATGTTTTTTTCCACTTTATACCTTTTGATCTGTGCTATAAAATGCAGATCTCTTAGGGACAGGGACAGATTATTGCATTTTTTCAAAATTAGAGAGATAATTTATTTCCTTAAGATCATTCCACTTGTTTTTTTAACCATTTCAGGTCTTACTCTGCTGCTAGCACTGAACTTGAAGCAGTCCCTAAAGCATCAGAAGCAGGGAATTTATCAAGAAACATGGTTTTGGATTCCATCTAGTTATTCCTAGATGCTGAATTTTGTTCTATTGCACTCAGTATTGGCATAAACAAACACGCCTGCATATTGCAGACATGCATTGTGCATATTTGTATTCTCTATTTCCATTTAAATAAAATGATCCATGACAATCCAGAGGCTTTTATGGCAAGTTGGTGTTTACGACAGCTTAAATCTGATGAACATGACGGTAGTTTTTTCTAAACATATTTTGGATTATATTCTTACTCAAATTATGACAAAGATTGCAACTCGGACTTGATCAAAACTGGAATGAATAAGAAAGATGAGAATCAAAATAGCTAAAATCAAAATAACTCTCAAAACTACTCACAATGCACTCAAGTAGGTATAATGACCCTGACCCTGAAAATATCAGTGCCATTCACAGGCCCACTACGCTGTTGAACTATAGTGTTCAATAGTATAGTGTTCATTCAACAGAACTGTTCACTGGCTCCTGAGCTTTTGCTGTTTTTTTGACTTGCTCGGTAAAAAGTCTCTCTCATGAATTGCTCCTGCTTCTTTCAAATGTGTCTCTGGCTATCAATGAAACCCTGCAATTTCACTGGATTCCACACTGGCTTTGCATGTAGGGACAAGCTCCGAGGCTTGTGAAACACGCAGCCGTGGCGTATAGTGTATGTGCTGCTGTTGTGTCGCATTGAGACACTTCCTAATTGAGGACCTCTGGGGGGCCTCCGCTGCCCAGGTCTGGACACCCCTGTGCGGCTGCCGCCTCGATGCTCATGCAGCTCTTTTCTTGACAAAAAAAACCACGTTGACACTGTTCCCAAAAAGCTCCTTGTGACACTATTGTTTTAGACATGACCATTCATAAACCATCACCTTTTCCTGTGGAAGTCGTTGAATTAATGTCAGTATACATTTTGTTGTAAAACAAGCACAAGGACATTAGTTGAACTTTGACCTTTTTCTTCCTTTAGTTCAGCCGTCAGGGTTTGCCTTCAGTGGAACCCATTTGACAAACAGTCTCTATTGCTCATTGGAGAGTCGGGGCTTGCCCTCTCCTGCTTGCAAACTATAAAAAACATAATTTGTACCTGATGTATTTGTTAAAAAAAAAAAAAAAAAAAATGGTGTAATTAGGCTAGAATTTGTTGTCCTTTCTAATGCTTTTATCTTCTTCCAGCTGACTGCCCACGCCAAGCCTGTAAACACAGACCTGACTAAATGGGTCACAATAGGGCTGGAGTCCAGACTGGTCAGCGGATGAATTCATCAGCAATAACTCAGAATTAGTAATTTTGTGCTGAGTTCAAGTGAGAACAGAGAGATGTAAAAAGGTTCTAGTTATAAGAGCTGAACCTAAGTAAAAGAAGAAATATTGTAGCATAACATGAAGTTTTCTTTCTATCTACAGCTCTACAAATCTCTCTCTATTTGACGTATCAATCAGTGTTTCTTATCTGGCTGATGTATGTTTCCAGACACCTGCCGCAGGAAAAGACAAACTCCAGGCTGGCCCGTCGAAATCTCCCTCTCTGGCTGAGATTAAGAGCAAGTTGTCCACAGCAGCCAAGGAGGTAAGGCTGTCATCCTCTTTTGCAAATTACTGCTCTTAATTGAATGTCTGTTGCACAGTTAAGCTGATGATTTAATGGCCTTATTCATCAGGGAAAACCCTTCCCGAAGACGGAGCAGAAGTTTGAGAACTTTGTGAGGAGTTCGTTTAAAATCTCAGACAAAAAAGTGAGTAATCATGAGTCATTTGATATATTATGCATATTTTGATTGATTTCACATACTTTTGAGACCCGATTACCATTTTTTAATTCTTAAACGTCTTATTTTAAGACTATTTTAAGTTGTACACATGCAGTTAACATAATTTTTTTCCTTTTTTCACTTTTGCAATCTGCATTTAGTGTCATATTTAACAATTCAACATTTATTCAGTTCAACCTTCAGTTTAGCTATAAAAGCTCTTTTTCATAATGGATACTCAGGAATGCATTATTGTTCCTCACACTGTCCTCGTACCTTACACTGTGCAGTATGCCTCAAATGTCTCTCTAGCACAGTGTGTTCTCTTTGAATTATATTCATTTTGTGTCAGCGGGATCTTTCGAGATGGAATGGGAGTACACCTGCCAAGGCGAACTCTTTCTTGGTGATTTACTGGAGTGTGTGTCTTTTGTAGCCTTAATGAAGGGACCTGTGGTATGTGGATGGTACCAGTCTCTTTCACATTCAAGGCCTTTGACCAACCCCAAAAACAGGGTTTTTCCTCAATGCAGGACTTAAATCTTTTCTAATACTGCTTGTCATTTCAGAAGATAAACAACAACTCCTGCACATTGTTTTGCAGAGCATGAATTAATCACTACAAAACCTCTAGATTATCGCACCATTCTAGGCATTGTGTCAGGTAGCAATATGATGTTTTCTGTATTGCAACATCTGTTTGGTGATCACACAAAAAAGGCCTTCATTTGTGATTTCATTGCAGTGTTAAAAATGTTAACTGTACAGTTATGAGAGCAGGTGAAATCTCTTTAGAGTGGAGTGAGGGCTGGGCGGACAAGGAAAAGAGTGGGGGTGGAGTTGGGTCGGGTAGAGCTTGTTGATCCCAGTGTGTAGAAACATCTGTGGAAGTGCTTTGGTTTCATCAGCCAAGGCTGAGATCTGTCAGACCTGGAGCACCTAGTCATATACTCTGGTATGTACTGCTGCCCCCACCCAACCCCTCGTCGTTCTCCAACAGCCCCATCTAAACTCAGCATTCCCACTGGTGAGACGCACAAGAGCATGCTGTAGTAAAAGTGAGTCATGTGTCTCATGCTGTATAGCACTTCATTTGAATGATTTCTAATTTCTCTGTCTCTTTCTTGTTCTGTTGTCATCCCTCCCTCTCTCCTCCACACTTTCCTCAGGTGGTCAAGGACCTCTGGAGTTTTGTACAAACACTGAAGATCGAGAAGAAGTAACAAACTCTGTACCCCTGTGTGTTTTTGCATCCTGCAAGACATTTAAAGGCACAGTCAGCGAGATTTCCTACTCAGCCTTATTGTGTCATCATTGCTAACGATAAATAGGTCTGAGTGCTGAAAAAGGTTAAAGCCATTAATGATTCAGGTGTCATTTTTTTCTTTGTAGATGCGAAGCCCCTTCTGGAGCTTGTTTGTTGTCACTCATTCATGTTTAGCAGACTGCAGATTATCCACCTGTTGAAACCGTCTGCTTCATCACATGCCAATCTGCACCCCCTATAGGAAAGGAAAATAATTGCATCACCAATTAAGACCTGCAGATGTCTGGACGTCTATTGGTTTCTTACTGGACAGAAATGGCTGCTGCAGTTTTAAGACTTGTGCCGCCTGCAGCCGATGTGTGTTGTACCTGCAGTTTTATTTTAATAGCTGCGCTAAATAATAAATTAGTAAACTATTTGGTAACAACAGAGTTTAAAATTCAAGTATTCACAGCCCAAAACGTACCAGATAAACTGTTAAATTCAACCCATTTTTGCGCAAAAAACACTCTTTGAGGTTTGCAACAGTATTAACAGCCACAGACAAGAAACTCAAATGAAGATGCTAAGATGTGCAACATTCATCTTCCAGAGGGTAGATGAAGCAGTGGCATTTGTAAAACTTGTTTAATGCATTTACTGAGTATTGTTTTACATGCATGCAGTAGTCCCTCACCTTGCCTGTAGATGGTGAGCTCTGCAAGTCTACATATTACATTCTTTACCTGTTGGTGGTGCATGTTGCATTGTAGCTGCAGGCCCAGAACAGCTGCTTCTACATCTCTGCAGCTGGATGATTATGACTGCGGCTGGTTTCAGGTGCTTCGCATCCGAGACACTGTGTGTCCTCGTTAAGTCAATAATGCAATAGGAAATATTGCAGAATGTGCCTTTAAATATCTCTACTGTAAACTGATAAATCAGAGTCCCATCTTGTGTGAATTTGAGCAGCGGATTAGTCGAGACAGCTGATACTGCGGGACAATGTTCTGTCATCAGCCAATGATGATGTTTTTTTGTTTGTTTTTTTTTTTTAATCTGTTTTATTATTTTCGGTTCTGTCGGGCTTTACAAAGTATTTTTACCATGCAGCCATGATTACAGATTGCAATGTTAATTTGTCTGGCGTCAGCGTGTATTGAGGTCACGCTTTCTCTTTGTGTTGTGTCTCCTCTCGGTTTGATCATAGCAGCTCCTGCATCAGTTTGGTTTCCTGCCATTATAAAGCCAATAAGCAAACCCATTTGAATGCTTTACCTAAACATTTCACTTAAAAAAAGCAAACTAGGAACAGTAAGATCCATATGTCTATGAGGATGTTTTAACCATGCTACTATTACATATCTTTACCAGTCAGTCTGTTGAGCAAACAATGTTTTTTTTTGCAGGAACACACCTGACATTTCTGGACGAAAACAGTGTTATATTTTTTACCTCCAATACAGATATTTTTAAGCAGATTTGGTTCATCTTAACTTCAGAACCTGCAGACATTACAAACCTGCTGACTGGATCATTTTCAGATGGAATATATATATTTTTTTTTAGAAGGATGAATTCATATCAAGCCCATTAACTGTCATGACCTCTGAGGGAATACATTACAGCGATCACAGGCAAAAATAATCTGCAGCAACAACCCTCATAAGTGCAGTACACAAAACATTATCAAGAGTATTATGACCTCTATAAAACTAACACAGATGCGCTGACCGAATTGTTTTTCTTTATAGTAATATACATTACGTACAAGTTTAAAACAAAACAAATAGACTGTTAACTAGCTCCAGGAGTATATTTACGAGTTGGCACTGGTACCATTGTATTTCAATGTACTCTGATGCACTAAAACAGATTATAGGATTATGATCAACACAGGTTATCTTATTTATTACAATATAATCATAAAGTATGCATCAGAAAATTACATCAGTCACTACATCACCTTTACAGAAACCCCATAAAGAACTCAGCCCCACAACTGTTTGCTCTCTTGTACATCAGAGCTCTGATGACAATAAGCAGGCGCCCGCTCTGTGCTTATAATGTGTTTATGATCCTGTATAATGCCTTTTATGAGCCAAATGCTGGCAGTTGGATACCATCCGTTAGCAGGCAAATTACTTGGTTCAGCCGTCCTGTTGTCTGTAGAAGATATTTGACATTTCTTAGGTGTAAACTTTACTGCTTCAGCAAATTTAGGTCATTAAAGTCACCCTGATAATTTACCAGAATCTAAATACTAGATTTTAAAGATCTGTAGTGTCCTCTCTGTAGTGAGGTTTCAGTAGGAGCAGCTTGTCAGCCTTAGGGTTTAGTTTTTTATTCACACAGAGAGTCCTTTGTTAATGATTTTTAATAATTCCCTTGTCTCAAACCTAATTAACTTGTTTTTTTCTGTGAGCTTATTTTACAAGTACGGCAGCTGAACAAATTATATTTTTAAGTGTATGCTTAATCTGACCTTGCTTATAGCTGGTTTTGCAGCTGGGATCAGTTGTCATGATCTTTATTTTAAATGTTGTTCCACTTGGTATAGAAGAGTTCTTATGTTTAAGCATCTTTTAAACTTTTCGGTTTCGCGCTAAAGTTTTGTTCATTTCAGTTTTGATTCTGTACTAAATAATTATGAAGCCAGTTACTAAATATGTCTGTATCTTAAAAAAAAAAAAAAAGATACGATTGTGATCATTGTTGATGACCTGATTAATCATTTTGAGGGCTCATTATTTTTCGTCATTTTAGTAATAGCATCTGTTTAAAATTTGGCTTTCAAAAATACAGTCTGCAGCAAATACTATAGTTGATCTTGAGACATAATCAACAGTTTATTCCTTTTGTTGAATGAGCTTTGTTTCAAATCTATTTAAACGCAACCAGCATAGTAAAATGTCACATGTAGAACAGCAATATAAACTTGTAATTACATTTTCTGGGTTTTGAGTAGTTGTATCTACTATTGTGAACAAGATTTATTTATCATTTAAATTTAATCAGTCTCTTGAATCTCTCTGTATTTTCTCACCTACTGTAAAATAACTGTGTAGTGAGAGATGAATCAACAAGAAACAAGGCTCGTACATATTTGCTGCATGACGTCAATGCGAATACAAAGTGTGGTTGAATCTTATTTGGTATGAGAAAGTGACAAGTGAAATGTATCCGTTCAGTCAAACTTTATTGATTCGTTGCATGACTGCTGATAGTGGATGTTCATTCATTCATGATTTGTTGAGATGAACATAACCATCCTATTTGTTTTTTTTTGTTTTTTTTTTATATATATACCTACCTGTATTATTTACCTGAATAAAGTGAATCCAGGCGGGTTTGAGTCCCACATTTATTTTTTTTTACCTGTTGAGCCAAGAGGACATCATTTGTGAACTCAACATTAACAGTCATGTCCAAAACTAAGAGATTAATGCAGTAATGCCCGATTTAGGTTGTATGGACTATAAATTTGCTTTAATTGACAGAAAACATGTCAGACTTGGGTTCACACAGAAATCATGATTAATAGAAGACCTTGATATCTGTATATTGGAGGCTGTTGGACAGAAGCTTCAATGAAAAACCTTGTTCTCATTCTAATACTTTTATTGTGTTTTATAGTATTTTTTTTGCACTTTAGGTTTTTGTTTATTCCTGTTATTAATGTGAAATATGCTGAGTTCTGTTTGTCCTCAAGAACTAAAATCAGTTAAGATTTGCATCCAAAATTAACCTTGAGCATTTTTTATGTCATGTACTGGACCCATGAAAACCCCACTGCAAAAAATACTGGAAACCAGCCATAAACTCTATTGGTTATTCACCACTACATGGACTGTGTAGTTGCAATTGCTGATTTCCATGTCACCCCAGTGTATAAACTATAGTGTTTGGCCTGTACTGGCAGACTTCTACAGGTTTGCACGCTGAGGAAGACTATGCAAACAAGGCATAAAGAAAAATTTGGGCAACACTGCCATGTTGTATTTTAAGTTTCTCATGTTCACAGAAAGTTTCTTTTTTCTGTGACAATATAAATGTTGGTGTGCTGTCTAATTGTACCTCTGTAAATTTCCTCCCTGCTCACTTGTGATATTCTGTTTTGGCGATGTCGAACAAAATTCAAGTGGGCGATGTTCACGACACGTTCAGTTGAAGTCTGGTTATTGAAAATGATGTAAAAGATTCAGATTCTCTTTCTTTTCCCTAATTATCGTAATCTTAAAATAAACCAAAACTCCTTAATTATAATTACCATGCATCTTTGTTGACACCACTAGGTGGCACTGAAGCCCAGCCTTAAATTCAAAGCCTGACTCCATAATGATATAAATTGATTTTACCTGAAGTGTGAGTCAAACATTACTTCACTGCCAGCTGAACACTTTTTGCCCCGTAGCCATGAGGAAGTGAGGCGCACTAGCGGATGCAGCCACGGGATGACGCACAATTTTATGTTCCACACAAGATGAGTGAGAGGCACGTGGAAATCCCCCCCTTTGTGGTTGACTTGAATTCCAGTCCTGGGTTTGACTGAGCCAGCCTCGAGGTATTGACACACACACACACACCAAAATCCCAAAGTGCACACACATACATGTGTAGAGGTTACTACAGTTACTATGTCAACCATAGTGGAGAGAAAAACATTTCTAGTAGTGACGTTTTTTTTTTTTGGTTATGAATAATCGTAAGCTTGCAAGTTTATTAAAAACTAAAGTCTCTGATTTACAAAACAATCCAGGCCATTTGCTGTGGCTCCAAACTGTGGTCAGGTGCATCCTGTTTGCTATAATTATCTATGAGCTGTATCTAGAGTCCATCTGTGGTAAATTGAAGTGATTGGATATAGTTTAGAAACAATACGTCAGGACAAAAGCCTGGCCCAAAAGCCTCAGGGACTCGCTGTAAACTGCTGCAGGAAGGCATAGATCAGGGCAAAAGGATAATAAAACCATTTCTAAAACTTTGACTGTTCCCAGGAGCAACAGTGGCCTCAGTAACTGTGAAATGAAAGACGTTTGGAACCACAGGCAAACTGAGTAACTGGGCAGGAGGGACCCTGGTCTTGACCAAGAACCAAACAGTCACTCCGACAGAGCTTCAGCAGTCGTCTGCAGAGATGGGAGAGCCTGCCAGAGGGTTGGCCATCTCAGCAGCCCTCCATCACTCAGGCCTTTATGATGGAGGCCACTTTGAGTACAAGGCATATAAGAGCCTGAGTGAAAATATTTTGGACTGAATACTGACTTCTATACTAGACTGACTACTGATTTCAGATTTAGATTTTTCATGAATTTGCAAAATTTGCAAAAACAACATTTCACTTTGTCCTTCAGGCTTATTGGGTGTATACTTAGTACTTGTTCAGCCACCTTAAATAAATGTGACTATATTTCTACATACAGCATTTTTACATTAAAGACTACACATTGTGTTTACACATGTTGCTCCACCTGTCATGGCACAGTGTACAACAATACTCAAATTAACAATACAATACAATACTCAGCCTAATAAAGGTTGGTTCACCCATATTACAAATCACTGCAATTCTACCTGTGTCCTGCTTTGACCCCTGTGCAACGCAGGTGAATGACATTTCGTGTCTGTCCTGTCCTTCTATTCAGCATTGGATCAACCACAGACACAACATATTTTTAACAGTTGTACTTGGGATTATTTATCTAGAAGAATAAAGGGTTCCAAAGAAAGTGCACAGATAAAAACTTGGACAGCTAAAGGACAACCAACTGTTGGATAACCATTAGATGGAATGAAAAAGAAAATGACATGCTTCTTTTTAGAAATTTAGGTGAACTTGCCCTTTAATCATAGTCTTCTTTTTTTTTTTTTTTTTTTTTTTTTTTTTTTTTTTTTTCCTTTCCTGTTAGTGTTTAATGCCTTAATGTAACAGTTAAACCACACAGGAACAAAGCAGGTGCCCTGTACATGTGAGACCGCAGGTATCTGTGCCCTTCATGTGGCAGCCAAACACAACATTAGGCCATTAGGGAAATATCGCCCTTTTCTCTAATCCAGCTGTCACACGATATGGGACAGGGGAGTCATGACAATCTGTTCTCAGTCATAGATGCCTCCATGCTGTGTGTGTGCATCTGTGTGTGTGTGTGCGCTCTTAGGAGAACAGGTGTGTTTTGTTTGTGAGCATGTTTGTGCCCTCTGAAAAGTGTGTGAGTGAAGCAAGCACAGGACGGGCAGTTTGTAAAACCAGCTTATACAACCACCTGCCTTATTAAGAGCCTGAAGCCTGTCTGTGTGTGCGTGTGTGTGTGTGCGCGTGTGTGTGTGTTTGGGGCTGGATTAAATGATCTTTTATCCACGGTGAATCATTTGTACTGTTCAGAGACCTTGGAGCACAAACAAAACGTGATTTGGGTGTGATGTTTTTAGATTAAGACTTAAAAAGTTGCATCTCTATGGAAGTTGTGTTCTTTGCAGAGACACAGTGCTGCAAACCGTACATGATCACAGACAAATAATTGTTTTTACAGCACTTACTATAAGTGGAGGAAAGGAGGTACAGTAGATAACATCTAATAGGCTCAAGCTGTTCTAGTACTTTCAAACAATCTGTTGTAAAAGAAGCAAAAAAGCAGCTGTAGGTCCTTTTTTTTACCGTTGTTAAAACACATCCTAGCACTTTTTAAAGAATTTAATACTTGTAATACAAACCAGCACATTGTGTTATGCAAGTGACTGATAGTAGATTCTAATCTTAAGAATCAAGCCAGACTAAAATACTAAATCTAAACAAAACATGAGAACCAGCTTCCAAGGAAATTAACACTAAAATGTTACTGTGATGCAAAATGTATAAGAGGGCAGAAGAAATGTCTGTTACACTGCAAATTCAAGCATATTAACCACAGATTTAACTTCACACAAAACTAAAACCTTTTTTCCTGCACTTGCCAACAGAAATTTGCTTTCACTCTGTGTTACACAATCGGTTTCTCTCGGCTTACGTGTTTCCTCTATTTCCAGTTATGTTGGTTGTGGCGGATTTAATTAGTAAAAGCAATGACATGCCTCAGCTTTCACTTGGATTTACCTGGTCAGTGAGCCATGACAGGATTCTTTGTGAAAACTGAATACTGATGCTTGAAAATATGTAAATGCTACCAAAAAAAAAAAGGTTTTAAGCAGATACCAAGATCCTTTTTAATATTTAACCCATTCTGGTTGAACTCCAATAATGATGTTCAAGCTCTGAACTGTTTCTGTGACAAACATGTTGAATCCAAAAACCTTTCCTCATAAAACATTTGCAACGTAAATTTTATAAATTATGTTTTCAATTGCGCATTGTTTACTTTCGCGTTTGCTATCTTGCAGTCTTCTTCTGTGCTGCCTTTGTTGGTACATTGCTACATTTCTTGGCATTTTAGAGCTGATATCAAAGAAATATGGACCCACAAATAAAAATGAAAAGTGATCAAAAATGTTTGTTGCTTGGATTGGTGGCCGTTGTCGTGTTTAAAAACAAGAGTTTTTATAAATGCAGGCAGATCGGAGGCTTTTGTAAAGTAGTGAGACGGGCCAGGGCTAGCATGATAACTTCCAACCCGCGTGGGGCTGGAGCCAATCCCAGCCGACACTGGCTGAGGGCAGGTTTCATCCTGGATAGGTCGCCGGTCTGTTGCAGGGCCGACATATAGAGACAAACAACCATTCATGGTCACACTCACCAATTATCCAAAACATGCACGTGTTTGGACTGTGGGTGGAAGCAGGAGTACCTGGAGAGAACCCACGCAGGAACAGGGAGAACATGGAAACTCCACACAGAAAGGGGTTCGAACCCAGAGCCTTCTTGTGAGGCGACGGTGCTGACCACTTGCAACATTTCTCCTTGGTAACTACACAGCTATTAATGCTAGTGTTGGCCTTTTGGCAATTCAAGTGAGACAGTTTAAAAGGTTGACATCTTACAAGTGATTGGCCATCGTGTCAGACGTGCGTTGTCACCACCTCATCACATCTTTGTTCGTACGGCTTGTAACAACTACTAACAATTAAGCTACAAATTTCCATTTGATACAGTCACCCACGTTGCTGCCAAGACTGTTTCTCCGCATGCTTCTCTCCAGACGTCTTGGTGTCAGTATATCTTTCTCAAAGACCAGGCATTCTTTTCCATAAATTTGAGGCACAGATTATGCAACCTCATCCTACACTGTTCTTTAAACTGCCTTCGGGGAATGCTAACACTAATGTCAGACTGACTATATCACTCTACTCACAACAGCTCAGCCTGTATTTTTACTGCTCCAGTTTTGATAGCTAAAAGCAGAGATGGCAAGTACAACTACTCTAATTATTGTGGGTTTTTTTTTAAATGTCACCTTTGAGAAAACTTGAGCCTCTTTTAGTCTTTTCTTTTTGTTAGGTGTTGATTCGCAACGTCTGAAGCTCTGCGAAAGCTCACTGACATTATGTATTATCAATCAAATTGTCTTTCTAGGGTTTACGTGCAGATCTTAAAATTGAGGATGATATTTTCATACTCTATCTCTGGTGGAAAGAAATGTAAGGTCATGTCTCTGCAGGCATGTACATTTCCGCCCTCTTTTTTCTCACGACCCAAAGGGATATGTGTGATTTTAAACACATCTGTGTGTCTAGTTTGGGGGAAAAAAACCTACACAACAACAGGTGTTGTTAACATGTGCTAATACTATATAATAATTCTGTGGTTAGGACATGTGGTCAGTACTGTAACTGGTGATAAGTGTTGTTATTGAGATGGAGTGTGGTTGCTCAGTATTTTGTCCTTCAATGCAGATGTGTTGAAAAAGATACATTCTGCATTGCACTGGTTCGGTTTGCACTTACCATGGCGGCCCCAAGTGGCAGTGAAAGATTGCTTTGAATTTGGCAACTTTTTGAATTCAATACTCTTTATTAGGCATGTAATGTCATGCAATGTGATTTGGACAGATGGATAAAGTATTTTTTTTTTTCCTTTAGATCATGGTTAGTCTCTTCATATCCATAAACAAACCAGATAAATGTGCCATAGTCTCAGTTAAAAGGAAACTGTTCTCTGTTTAGCCACAGTTTATGATTTAGTCTGATAAGAATGTTGTATTAGAATAATTCTGCATAAAATCTTTGTCAGAGACAAGTTTGAGTGAACATGACATTCACAATATCTGTTTCCTCTGTTAGTTTGTACGTAACACATCAAACTAAAACTATTGAGTGTTGTATATCAACCCACCCAAACACACACACACACACATACGCACGCCCGTCCCTCCCATGACGATTGTTTTGACCTTTGCTCCGAGGAAATAAGGCCGTCTGTGCTTGATGTGACAGGTTGGCACATCACCTGGATACAAGCAAATAAACGAGCAGAGGGAAAAATATCAAGGGAACATTTCAAGTATTCACAGAGAGCTTTCAAAATGGAACAATGACTTTGCCCTGGGGGAAAAAAGTGATCATGCTGGTATGTTTATATTAGACGGAAAGGAAGCCATCATTGTCATCGCCGGTGATTTTCTCTTTCACGGCACAATTTTGACAGTTGACTGTATCTTAATAACAATTCCTTCTATGTATAAGTCAATTGTCATGGATGATGCGCTTATGTAAACATTTTTCTTCACAAAAAAAAAAAAAAAAAGCAGTCAAATCTTTTCCTGTCAGGATTTGTGAACTCCATGGCATTATGAATTGTGTGAATACTAAGGAAAGCTATTTTTAACTGTTCTAGTCACATTCCAAGATGGCAGTGCTCTCAGACATAAATGAAGTCTTTGCAATCTTTTTCTTTCGTTGCGTTCCCATTTGTTTTTGAAGTCTCTTCAAAGATTCAAGATTAATTTTGGAATATGTGGTAAAGGTTGTTCATTCAGGGATGTGGGGACACCTCAGTGAAACAGACTTTGGAGGAAGTATTTGTGTAAATTAGGGGAAGAGGTGGGCGAGTTCATCATCTATGTTCCCGTAAGCAAACCCTGGCCCAGTAAAACACAGCCCAGTTGGTACAGCAATAGGACATGCGATTATTAATACAGAAGAGGGAGGTGCACTCACCTCGACAAGCGCCAACATGCGAGCGCATTACCTCTACGGCTGCTATGGCAAAGATGTGAGCTGCATTCCTCTGCCCACAAACTCAGAGCTTCTTTCCTCTAACTCACAGGAGAGGCTTCTGAGAGGAACTTAGCTCAGACATGGGGGAGTTTGAGGGCTCAGGCTATATGAAAGGCAACAGACTTTGTTCTGTTGTTACCTCCACTTATTCAACTCTCTAAGATCATAGATGCATGACAATTTTGTAAAGCTTCTTTCTTTCTGTTGGTTGAATACTTGCTGTGTCAACAGCTGTCTGGATATATACTAAAAAATACATGTTGCAATTTCTGTTTCTGGTAATCTAAAAAATTCCATTGAATTGCAAACTTCTATATGAGTCAATGTTATGTTTGGTTTTGCAATATTTGAACCTATCTCCCCATCACGAAGCTCATCACAATTAACTTCAGATGGTTGTTAATGCTGATACCAGAATGCAAGCAAATTCCATTTGACTTAAGTTAAGATTGGAAAGAACTGAGATGGGCAAGGACTGTGTTGTTGTCACCACCTAAGATTTCAGCCTTGTTCATAAAAGAATTTCTGTGTAATCTTCAACTTGGTGCACTGCTTTAATATCTCGTGCAACTCTTGACTCACACTAAAACACATTTGAATACTAATTAGATTCTAACCTTGAAATGGGAGTTTAGACTAATTGTGAATAACTGCCAATCAACTACCTTGTAAATCAAATCCCGTTCCCACTAAAATTAGTGGGTATACATGGGTTTTTCAAACACAGGTAAACTCCCACAGAAAACCTGATTGACCCCTTTTCCACAGCCAGTTGTGTTAGCATCTCTGTTGGGCCTAACGACACACAACTGCGTGGAGCGGTGTCATCACTAACCTTACAAAGTACACACACAGACTCAGGGGAGGGAGAATGAGTTGCTAGCTGCTTTGCAAACTGATAAAAAAAAACTAAGAAAAAAACCAGGTTTCACCTCTGAGTTTCTGAAGTAAAGGTGTTGGAGGCTCCGTAAGATGCTTCGATAGGTGATTGTGCGTTTCTAAAAGTTATTTCGGAGCTTTAGCTCGGTCTCAGAGGAAGGTGTAGCCAAGGTGTCTCTGGTTTAATGTCACCATGCTGGATAGGTGACGGGTGTGTGTCTGCAAATGTGGGACAACTCAGATGTATCAGGTACAAATTTCTTTGGCAAGCCAGGTTTGTGTCTGGAAGGCCGCAAGTGCATGAGGTGATAACACCAATTCTGTAGTGACAGAAATAAAAAACAGCAGGGAAGGAAGTGGGAAAGGTTTGAGGAAGATTCTCACAGGAGCATTGCTAAACTGTGAAATGGACCAGGATTAGAAGAAAACTTGAACTCCTGAACCTGACCAGAACCAGCTCTGTGGAGGAGGCAAAGCCAGAAGACTCGGTACAGCTTGCCCATCTTTCTGGTCAACATCACCAAGGCACAATCTCATTGACTCAACCAGAGGTCAACGAGAATAAAATGCTGAAGAATATGATCTTGTTGACCAACTTTTTCAATTCTGTGTCAAGGTCCGGAGAGGACCTATGGACTGTAGGACTGAGGCGGTGATTCTTCTTTTACGGGAGATTGGACTTTACTTATCTGGGTCTCCCATTGCTCACCCTGCCCAGGAAAGCTCATGTCAGAGTGCATCGAAATCTGCAGATCTGTAAATTAGTAAAATTCTTTGTCTTTTTCAGATTATGACCATGCTAGATTGCTGTGATGACTGCACAACCTCGCCAAGCCTGCCAACACCTTTTACCTTTCCAGGTAAGAAATGCTGATTAGTTAAATAAATCATTGATCACTGATGTGTTACAAACATGACTGATGTCCATGGTTTGTCAACAGTCTGTCGTATTGTCAGCTGCTCCTGTCTCTATTACACTGACTAGTGTTATTGCTTCCCCAAATGCCCCCAATTAAGTGATGAGTACCATGTTATTGTACTTGATAGTAATGTTGGCCAAAGGTAAGAGGATACCTGGGGTCAGTTAAATTAACTGACTGGTGACCACAGCCAGGAGTTTGGTTTTAACATAAATCTATCACCACGTCACAGGTTCAGGTTACTGAATTCACATTTATCTGTTTCACACTTATCTGTCCAAGATCAGCCCACAAACAGCCTTGAGCAGAACTTTTACCAGCCGTTTGACAGACATGCCTCACTCAAACCACTGCAGTTCAACAAGGTAATTTGTCAGTCCCCAAACTTCAAAAAGCTGATAACTGTGATGGCTTTAGCCCCCGAGCTCTGAGAGGCCATTACGCACCTTGCACATTGTCTCACTTGACATCTTTTCCAGTTTCCATGAAGTTTTAACAAGGTAAAGACATTCAATATTGTAAGGAAAGCAAAAACACCACACCCTCGATGATTGGCCATTTGTCTGTCTTGTTCTGTCTGTCACCTCCAGTGAAATGTATTTATAGCTCATCATGAAATGCAGTAACAGATTAACCAAAGAAGAATAAAACAGTTTTTTCTACTGCAGTCCATAACTTACTTTATTGTAGACATGCAGTTAGAACAAGAGTCAGATAATAAAGAGAAAATAAAAGAAAGGAAGAGAAATTACATAAATGAAACATGAAAATTAACTTTCACGTAAAGTCATCATAATCCTTCACTGTGAAGGTAAGAAAGGAGGAGGAATATCACCTAACCATGGCCTAACTTTAACCTAAAATGTTGTCCTCACCTTAAAATGTAATGATTTACATCCAAATGTGGACAAGTCCCTGTAATGTGACCATCTACATGGATTAAGGTCCCCACAACGTGAGTAATATTAAATATATGATTCAAAATATTGAAAAAAAAACAAAAAAAGGTTTTTACAAGACTACAGAGCAAAGATGACCTGCATCTGACAAATGAAAACACCACACGCTTTATTTGGGTTGAACTAATTTATCTACAACACACTCTTACCAATGATGCAACTCTTTTATTTTATATTCTGGTTATTTATCCTACCAGTAATGACACAGAGACACAAATCACCAGCAGAAAAAAGAAATGTCCACAACCCCTGGTCACTGACTAGACTACCTAACTGGCTGTCAGGTAGTCCACTCAGATCACGCTCAGATATCTTGTGTACATATCACTAATGTCAGAAACTGTAATGAATCACTAAGTGCTTCTCTGTTCTTTGACAGCGTAACATACCTGCGCTGCCAGGGCGACTGTTTGATTAACAATCACAACATCAAGCATGTTCAGTTCTTTTTGGACAAGACATTAACCATACGCCATATATCACTCTAAACGGATTGCGTCAGTATTGATTTGAACATCAGGTTGTTCAGTAATTAGTAATATGGATATATTGATCAAACTGTCAACTGCTCAGCACAGTAACATCACACAGTAAATTGACATGTAGTCTAAAAGTGGTAACTGGTATCACTCGAGTGGTATTATATTATTATACTTCACAACATATGATGCAAATTGAGATTACGGGTCTACAGTTCAAAACAAAAAGCTGTTTCCTCGCAGGTAACACCTTCTGTCTTACCTAACAGGTTACCGAACTCTACAATAAACAACAGTGACTTTTGTTTACCAGCCCTGGCTTGTGTTTTGTTGGGCAGCATGAAACAAAATGAACCTAATACACAAACACAACTAAATAAACTGCGGTTTTTCTTACAAATGCATGCACTCGATCCGCACTGAGAGTAGCAGCAGAAAAAGCCTTTTATATGTGTTTTCATTTGTCACCTTTTAATTAGAGGAAAGACTTGTCTTCAGGCCTCTAACCCAAATAGAAAGTAATGTTTCATGATTTGTAAATTAAAAGGCATCGCCCTGAATTTCCCTTTTCCTTTTTAAAGCTTCTTTTACTTTAGAGAAATGGATTATACCGAGTATAAACCTACTTATATGAATATTTATATGTTTTTACCTGCATGAGTGATCCAGAAACACTCCCAGGTGAAGGTCGGCACCAAATGATCCTGTAAGATCTCAGCACATTTTGACAGTGAGACGGCATCAATCATAGTTTATTTTATCTTTCATACTGTCTAAATTTAGTGAAAGGTGACGCAATGCATCACATATTTCTTTGAAAGCAATAGCGTAGGCAAAAACAACATCAGCCATATCAAAGCTGGATGGGTGTGGAAGGGTCCAGCCTTTTTCTCTGTGGGTGGAGGTACCAGCCTGCCTTCCCTTTGTACATCTTACATCTGGAATGGGCACATTTTTCCCCCTGTTTTCCAAATAACATCTGCAGCTAAAAAGCCAGACAGGTAGTTAGAGTTGATTGGTCATGGATGGATTTTCTCTCTCTCTTCTCTTTCTGTGTTGCTCCCTCTCTCCCTCCCTTTTTTTCTATTCCACAAAGCCCAGAGGCTAGTATTTCACTGATTACAGAGTCCCTCCATTTGAATGGTCGTTTGTGTATTGTCAGAACAAAGGGGCGAGCGGCCTCTGAAGAGGTGCTAGACAGGGGAATGGATTGGGCTCAGCGATTAGGATGAGTGGAACTGCAGGTTCAGGCTAGCTTACCAGAGCAGAGACAGATCAAGGAGGGACTCCACTCCAACTGCTGTGGGACCTTTCGTGACTGGGAAAAGAGGACTCGTAGGCGGCAGCTGCAATCCAGTGCAACTTAGTCTTGAACTTAAATTGTAAAGGAGCGCATTGGGAGTTTTATAGTTGACTAATGACTAAAGTAGTTCTGGATCTCTGTGGTCGCTCTGCCCCCAAGGTGCAAAGCTGAAACTTGGGTTAGGGTCAATGTTAAGTCCTAATTTGTTGATTATTGCCTCAAGCCCACGTTTAAATAAAAAGTGGGTCAGCAGTGACATAAAGCATCATCCTGCCTAAATGCAATGCCATATATGTGTCCTGTTGATGAAGCTGTGTGAAGTTTAAATACTTCTTTATCAACAGGGAGAGCAAATTGGAAATTGTCTTGCAACAACAATGTCCCTTAGACGTTTATCTACTAATAATCTTTTCTATTTCCATTCTTGCTTTATCCCTAATTTATCAGAAAGTTGCATTGGTCAACAACGAGAAAAGAGGCTGAGTGTAGCTTTAAAAAACACTTCATTTCTTTTTAAAGTCTGGTCTTTAAAACAGGCACAAGAGAAAGGGCTTTAAACTGAACTATAGATGGATAATAATAGGATTGGTTGAAAATCATTGTTATTATTAAACAAATGGTACATTTTAATAACCATTTTCAAAAGTACATTGTTACCTTGTGCCCCAATTGATCAAGGTTCACAAGATGAGACCAATCTCAAGTACACAACAGACCACTCGCACCTGAGGAAGTGCTTTTCAGACAGCACAGCAATCAGATAAACATTAGCCTGACAGGTTTCAGCTTTGAACACTCACTTAGTACTTCTCACCCCAAACATTAAGGTAATGACTTAAAATCAAAGTGCTCATCAAATCATGTGGGTGAGTCCGGGTCACACACTTGGTGGGCTTCAGCATCCTTTTGATTCTAAAGCATCACCTTTTCAAAGCTGCTTTCAAGCTGATTTTTAATTTACTTCAGCCCTTGTGTCGTTAATGAGATCTATAAACTGCCATCCATCAAGGGATGGAGATCTGCTTAAATTTAGCAGGTCATCTAGGTGTGTTTGATTATCACATTTTGTGTGAATGAGTCAAAGCTTTTGGACACAGTCTCACAACAATTTTATGCCACTTTACAAACAACCAGCCCCTTAATTTGGTAATTATGGCCATCCAAGAAAACAATTATGGGCTCATTCAATTCAGGAAGGGAAAAAAATTAAAGAGCTGACAAAAAACACTTACATCATTTTTCTTTCCAAACTTTCACCACCAGTCCACCCAGCTTTGAAGGCTTATTATGTCATTAAGGCTCTCATATTGTCCAAGCAGCAAATATCTGAGAGGAGAAACAAGACTTTCTGATTACCTCTGCTCGTCCAAGGGAGTTGACATTTATCTGTCAAACACGGGCCAAAAACTTAGAACACATGGGGTCTGTCGGCCGATTGTTATTCAATTGTAGCGCTGTGACACATTTTGGCAGTTTTTCTCCACTGAGCAACAGCCAAAGAATTCATCCAAGCAAGAGCAGTTTAGTGATGTCTTCAAAATGCATGTAGTCACATAAAGTTACTGCATGTGTTAGCAACTAGCAACAAGACGGTCCTTACTTTTGTTTATGTTTTTGGACAACTTTGGCCTCCCTGCTGAACTGCGTTGGGGCAAATCATCATTAATGTCAACCAGGCGACTTAAGTTAATGGAAACATTAATATGTTCTGCATGTACCGCGGTGCTCAGAGATGATTTGTTGAGGAGGGACGCTTTAATTTTCACCCTTCACTCCCACGGCCTCTCCCCCCTAAGAGTGCCCGCACCCAAATTCTCTGGCCTCTTCCCTTGAAGGCAAAAACCTAAATGGCCCTTAATGACTCCATGCAAACAATGTGTGACGGGGGACAAATTACTAAAACACTTCCCGCTTTTTTTTTTTTTTTTTTTTTTTTAATCCCTCCTCCCTCTCCTTCAGGTGATACTTGAAAGGTCTCTGAGGTAGCTGGCTGCGCTGCACCCTCCCTCCTCTGGCTCCTCTCTCTGTCACCTTCCACAATGTTAAGGTGTCGCGACCCCGTTACGACCTGCACCCACGTTAGCCGTTGGACTTCGGTAGCCTTCAGAAGGGGCAATGGTCAGCATGTGAAAAGGGATGTGAGTGTGTGTGTTTGTAGTGGCGGGGGTGGGGTCAGCGTATACTAATGGAGTGAGGGTGATTTCAGTGAGATGAGAGGAAGAGGGACGTCCTGTTCAGGTCTCACACGCTTGTCGGCCTGTGACTTCTAGTTAAAAGAAAGGCTTCTGGGTGGCTTATTGGAGTCGGTGGTCACCCCTCTGCATCAGTCGCCTCACCTTGGGAATCGAATGGGACACATGCACCCCCCCACCCAACACACACCACAACTACCCACCCCTCCCTCGCGGCCCTGGCACCCCTCCTTTCCTTTAAGTCAATATGTCCGTGTCAGAGATGAAAGTGCAAAGTGGGAGGGACGCGGAGGGGGTCCTGACACTAATGTAGTACACTGGGCTTCACTTACTGATCTGCCAAGTTCTTTTGTCAAGCCTTAAATGCCTGCTAGGGTCCTTTGAACCGCTGAGCGCTTGCCCGCCTTCAGATGCCTCCTCCTTTAGCTTCAATGAGATATCCTCGCTGACATTCCCACAGTCCCGTCGCCGCGGACAGACACGCATAGCTGCTTGGACGCGGCGAGGGTCAAATTCAAAGGCTTGAAAAGACTCCGGGAGTCGTCCAAATAACATCATTTGCCACTTTGCAGGCCTTGACTTAGAAGTTAAATTTGTTTTTATCAAAATTGAAACAGAATAGGCAAATGTGGCTGCAGAGAATCGCCGCAGACACCGTCTGAATATGTGGTTTCAAAGCACTTTCATTGGCTGCCAAGCACAGCAAGCCAGGTAAACTAAGACCTTTAACTTGCTTGCTTGTTTTTCTCACTCCTTCACTCTTGTCAGCTAATCTCTGTGGGTAACCTTATCCTAACTCTTGAGTGCACCCCCCCCCAACCCCTCCCTCTATACCCCAACCCCCCAC
>CM076655.1:21727552-21744001 GCA_038496675.1 Rachycentron canadum | reverse complement strand
CCAACCCCCCACCCCACCCCACCTTCCTCCCAGCCTCAGAAACTGGACTGAAACAGCTCTCCCCATTCATAAAGCTCACTCTTGTTATGCCCGACCAGCAGCAGCCTGCATTTGATTAATTCTCGCTGTTTTATCAGGCATTTCTTGAACTCTTTCGAATAGTGTCAGCAGGCAATTGGTGGAAAGCAACAACTCGATTGACTGATGTTGTAAAAATGTATTTTTACCATCTACATCTGAAATATTTCCTTCTGAAGGGTCATTTAACCCAAATTAAAAAAAAAAAAAAAAACACTCCTAACTTTATTTTGTCGTGCAAATAGTTTTGACTGTACTTCCTCCAATTTGAAGTTTTTGCCAACACGCTATAACAATGGAGATGAACGGATCTTCGTTTCATTGGAGCCACTTTGAGAAGCAAAGCGTGGCTAGACAGTGACAATGCAAAATAATGTGGGAAATATATTCTTTTATAATTTGTGTGACTCAGTTCTTCTATGTCTGCAACATCTCCACAGAGGAGGTGTTTGGTTGATATACCTGTTACTCTTATCTCCACATGCAACAGTTGCACGGGTTTTTTCTTCTGTGAATGTGGTGCAGAAGTTTTAAGAGCTTCCAAATTAAACAGTGATAGATATAATACACGTGTGGGCGTTCATGTGAGTCACAGACAAAGCAGTTCTTTAATTTCAACAGGGAACTTGGGTCATTATGAATCCCTTTCTGTGCAGGTTAAATTATTTGAAGTTATCACAGAAAAGTTTTTTGCCTTCTCTTTATGCCACATATTATTATTTTGCATTTAAATCTTTCCCCGTCACTGCTGATTGGCTGCCAAAGCAAAAAAAAAAACAAAAAACAAAATGCATCAAAATCTTGTAGTATTCAGGATCACGTATTACTTTTTTTCCTTTACTCTTAAGATTGATAAAATGATAAGCCGGAAACCGGAGGCCTCTTTGCCACAAGCAGCGTTATGTTTCCTCCTCCTTGTGACTCACAGGTGGCCACATCCAAGGCGGCTGCTGCCTCTCTCCTGCCTCAGTTGTGGATTTACGGCCAATGCTCCGAGAAGTTTGTCACAAACATGTGCTTGAGAGGCGATGAGTGACTCCAACAATGCTGGCTCTCTCACAGTCGCTGTGGTAATTGCTGTTTATCATCCCGCTTTCTTTAAGTCAGCTGTCAGGTACCTTTATTTTGGTCTCCCATAGAAATCTGTATCGGTGGGGAGCAGCAGCTAATGTAAGCCTTATTTGATCAAACGCACCCTCAGCCTTGTGTTTGTGAAGAAATCACCAAATTATCTCCGTGGATAATTACTATTTGCTTCATTTTGCTGTGATTTTCCCTCCCTGGGGCAGACAAGGCTAAATTAGTCATGCTTTAAATGACATTATACATCAGTTGTGTTACAGGGATTATTAAAGTGCACTGTGGTTGACAGGATCAAGCCTTCTTGTTAGGCAGACAGCCATGAATCACTGGGTAAACCCACATCAACCCACTTTATCCACATTTGTAAAGATAAAGGCTTTGAGATTTAGCTTGTGCTTATAAACCATAAACACTAGATAGAAGCAATAAATTCATGTTTTTTTTTTCTTCCTGTTAAAATCATTGATTTCTGTTTATTTTGCTGTCTGTTTGCCTTATGTTGATCAGGAGCTTCAGCTCTTAGTTAAACACCCCTTTTCATTTCCCACTAACCTCCCAACAGGAGGCCCTTTGAAATCCCCAACATGGGAAGTTATGTATGTAATCATTTAGAATCATTTTGAATATCAATGGGGCAGGAATGCCGAGGATCCAGTTTTAATGGGACAATAAAGGCGAACCACAAAGGTTTTCTTTTCTTCTTCTTCTTCTTTTTTTTTTTTTTTTTTTTTTTTTTTTATAATGGCAGCAGGGATGTGGGCTCACTTTACTGCTGCCAGCTCTGAAGCGCTCGTAAACACATTCACACCTCTCTTTCATTTAAATGCGGGATAAGTTATAGCACATTATTGAAAAAAAAAAAAAAAAAAAAAAAATCGAGCTCGACAACAACCTGCATTTGAATGCTGTCTGGGAGAGCCGGGGCCAATCCACAAACCAGCAGCACTTTAACAAGCAGAGAGGGGAGCAGTTTCTGTGGCACTCACAGAACAGCAACCCGCTTTATTTATCACTGACAGTCACGATCCGACAACAACAATAATGATAATGATAGAATAAAAATAAAAAGCCTCTAAAAGAGCACAATTCATACACTTGATGGGAAACATAAATGTTAAATTCAATGAAAATTTGCTCCAATCAAATCTATAAATAAATAAAATATGGCTCATATGAGTCCATGTCTCCAAATAGCTGCAGGTCTTTAAAATCACGTTGTGTCCACATTTGCCTGTTAATGATATCCTCCCCCAAACCTGAGAAATGAGAACTTGGGGGAAAAAAACAAACAAACAAACAAGCAAAAACAAAACCAATGCAAACAAACCAAAAAGTAAATCAATAAAAAAAAAAAAAAAAAAAATCAACGCAAAAAGCTCTTCATCTCCTCCTTCTAGCTCCTTCTCTTCTGCGCTGCGCTTTGCCCACCGGGAGGAAAAAAGCCTCTCCAAGCTGATGGTCTCTCCAAGATTACCCTATCAGGTGCAAACCGCTGACATGTTTCCACCCACCAACAACAAAAAAGCCTCTCTGTGCCCAAATCTCAAGCCACAGACGCACAAACACCACTGACAGGCACTGCTGCGCCATCACCAGCCCCCCAAAAAAACCTCTCCAGGGATCCGCCGCCGCGATTTCCACACAAAATACACAACTTTTTTTTTGTACGTCTGGATACGTTTGTTTGCAGACTTTTAAGCGACCTGTTTTTTTTTTTATTTGTTTTGTTTTTTTTCTCTCTCTCTCTCGTGGAAGATCGTTTTATCATCCACCGGTGTTATTTTTTTTTTTTCTCCCCACCTCCTCCTCCGCGGCACTTAGAATAAAATGACCCATGCAAGGTGTGTAAATCCCCCGCAGGTACGGACGGAGCTGAGGAGCTTGTGATCTCTGGAGCAGCAGGATTGGGATTGTGGGACAGCTCGGCTAGGCTGTAGGTGTGCAGAGCGCGAAGGATATTTTTTTTAAACGAGGAGTCTCTCTTTTTTTTTTTTTTTTTGGAGAGGTCGAAGACTGAATCCTTCGCACGTTTGGCACCGATTTACGGAGACGTTGCGCGATTTCGAGGAGCTAAGGAGACTGAAAGTAGTCTTCTGGATAAACACCCCCCCCCCCTCTCTCTAACAAGGAAGCACCTAATGTTGCACTCCGTGACTCTGCTCCTGCTTTCCGGCGATCTGTCCTTACACTGGGATTCAATCTCCTACTTGCCCCCGGAGGTGTGTGCGTAAAGGACGCGCCAGGGGAGCGAAAGCAAGAGAGAGAGAGAGAGAGGGAGAGAGGGAGTGAGAGAGAGAGAGAGAGAGAGAGAGAGGGGGGCGATTTCGCCAACCTTTCCCGGGGCCCTAAAACCGTGGAAGCAGGTGTATTTCTGCAAGCCAAGATGTCTCTGATGCCTTCGAGGTTCATATACCTGTAAGTATTCCACATCTCCGTTTGCCTTTGCGCCTTAAAAAATCCACGCATTCTTACCAATAGAAGTCGCCAAAAGCGTCATATTTGCGCATTGCTGTCATTCAGGTAGGCTGCGTTTATACTTCATGTAATTGCCTGTGTGATTCACTCCCCTCCTCCCTTCTCCCGTCTTCTCTCTCCACTTAGGTGTTTACATTTTCTGGTGCTCTATTTCCAGCTACAGGTACGTTTACGCCTTCGTTCAACTCCTTTTTTTTTTTTTTTTTTTTTTTTTTTTTTTTTGTGAGTGTCTGTATGTGTTTGCGTGTCTCTGTGCAATGTAAATAATGCTGATGATGAGAAGAAGAGGTTATTTTCAGGGTGGTCCATAAAACACTAAAAGGGGTTCCTTTAATTAAATCCTGATTATTTATGGTCCCGGGGGGAGGGGGGGGATGTTCCAGACTTTTTCAAAATTGTTAAAAAATAATTGATAAATATCGTGCAACCATATGTATAAGTGAAACTGGTGATAACAGAGTTGATTTACAGTTGATTTATTGGAGAAATTTACTGTCATGCAGTGGAACAAATGCCATAAATGTCACCTAACTCACTGAATGCTCCAAAGACACTATCATTAATATTACAGGGGTGTCGCGGAGCCTGGTTATTGCAACGTGCTGCCTATAAAATTTTACAATGCGGACAAACTGTAGTGATAAAGAATTCCGCGACCGTCTGAAGCGCATCGGCTGTTTTGGATCAGATTCATCTTCTAATATCTTCAATGCTACAATCAAACTGGCAAAAGAATAAAAATTTAAAAGTGTGTGTGTGTGTGTGTGTGTGGGGGGGGGGACAAAGAGAGAGAGAGAGAGAGAAAGAAAACGAAAACCTGTTGTTTTTTTTAATCTGGAGTTCAAGTAGCAGTTTCAGTGTTTTACAGCAGAATGGTGTAATAGATATTTTTGATCCCCGGGGTTAAAAGTTGCTCTTTGAACAGATGGGCTCGTTTGGCGCTTGTTGCCTCAGTGTATTTTTATTAGTCGCGTCTCCCTTTGAACAGTAATGATCTGCAGGCATCCACTCACCTAATTGACCGAGCGAGAAGACGCGGAGAGCACGCGCCTTCACTCATAAAGCTATCTGACCGCTTTATTGGCATGACGTGTGTGATCATAATATTCCACGTGCTCGTTGTTTTAAATAAAATTTCTGCGCGTTATGATCTGAGATAGGGGAGGGGGTGGAAAAAAAAAAAAAAAAAGAGCAGGCTAGACATCACCTCTCACCCGTTTCCTCCACACCAGCTTCTCACAGTTGGTAACATTTTAATTGTAGTAGTTTTTATGTAATTATGTCTTAAACAGGTCACAAAAAAAAAAAGAACACAGAATCATACCAAGATGGGGAGGTGGGATTTGATCTTTTAGTACAAACTAAACTCTGAAATACATTTTATCAGTTACACAATTTTTCACCTTTTTTTCTTTCTTTCTCCATTTAGTGCACTTAGTATCACCCTGTCCCAGTCAGGGAACTGATACCTAAAATAACAGGTCACAGTGCAAATGAAGTAGGAGGATTCTGATTCATTTGAAATGAAATAAAAAAATAAGAAGAGCTGAAAACAGAGCCGGCACAAACAAAGCTATAGTGTCGACTGACCACTCCTCACATGTAAAGACAGGAGGAAGATCACACAGAATGTGGCTTAACAAAGGTTGGAGGTGGACGGACGAATGATATTTCCTGTTTTCAGTTGTCTTAATTTGTGATTTGGGTGTTTATTCTGGTTTAGAAAAAAAAAATCAGATTAGAGATAAAGTCATTTATCAAACAAAAGAAATGTGTTGTGGCTCTGTGTGTGGTTTCAGCCTAATATTCAAAATTGTTTTTTAAAAAAAAGATGCAGGAATAGCCCTTTACCTTGCTGTCAGATTGCCTCTCCCTGTTACTCTTACAGTTAATGGCCCTGTGGTTGTAATTCTACAAGGAAAAAAACAAAAGAAGTAACCACAGTTGGATGTTAACTTTGAATCCGCTGCCAACTTGTGCGTCTCTCCCTATTTGTCTTGTTTGTCTGACCCTGTCTGTGTGTGTCAAGCAGATAAAAAGGTGTATCTTAGATGGATGCGACAACTAAGCTTCCTCGGTGAAGATGAGCACCAGACTTTTGAAGTTTCAACCATATCCGTTTTCATGCTATGTCTTTGTTCACCTCAACCATGTGCTTAGGCTTGCCTTTCCCTCCACGCGAAATGCAACTGTCTACCAAACACACTTTTATGTTTGTTTAGAGATGGGGGAGATTTGGGATAAATCCCTCAGCAGCCCAGTTAGGCCATGTTTTGTTGTGTGTTTGCTCTTCAGCTTTGAGGTTCATTTTGAGAGAGAGTTGACAACATGATGATGCCAATGTTTGACTTTTGAAGTGGGTGCATCATGTTCAACACATTTGCTTTGGGATGAAAACTTTGCTGTTGCATGCACGTGTAATTATAAATCTGCATGTATATTAGCAGCAATCCATCTTTATTCATTTTTTTATTAACAGCCTTGATTTTACGTTAGTATTTCTGTGGTGCCGAGGTCCCCTGTCAGAATAAAACATGTAGGGGCCGGATGCCCACGCAAAATGCTCCGCTCTTAAATGGAACACCTACTAAACACAGACTGTGTAGACCAGCAAACAAATCTGTCACTGAAGTGTGTTGGACATGACAAATCCTTGTCTAGAATTACATCAATTGCACTGGGTTATCAGTTCCCCGATCTGACTTCAACGTGCCTCGTCGTGCAGTAAATCTATCTTTCCCTTGGTTGAGTCTTGGGTCCTTGTTGAGTTTACCATTGACAAACTGGTTGAGACAGACAAGGAAACATTAGAAAATACTTATGATTTATGTTGTTGTCAACGACAAGGTTAGATGATTGTGTTGTTTCAGAAAGTTGAGAAAAGTTGTTGTTGAGAAAAAAGTGGTTGGATGAGGAACTATGGGAGGAAATTTTAGCCAATAGAGTCATAGCTAATGTTGACATCTTTGCCTTGAGAACTTTATATTATATTATAATAGCCATAAGTAATAGCCATAAAAGTGATTCCAAATAGCAAATCCTATTAAGCAGGTAGAAAAGACATTTCAAAGTTCTCAACAGGTTGATGCCTTGAAGTTAACACCGCAAATGTGTTGCATCAGTAGGTAATGCATTTTGATAGCCAGCCCCTCATTTTCTACGCTGCCTGGTGCCAAGAGTAACATTACGGGTGTGTTTCCTAAATGTCAAGATACAGAAGCTGTGTCCCAGTTCAGGGGCTGGATTCTCCGAGGTCCGCATTTCTCGACCGAATACGTCATAACAAGGCAACAAGTCTTTCCAATTTCAAAGGCTCTTCCAAATGCAGCTGGGAAATGCTGACCTATTGGGCATTTTAGGGGCAAAGTCTTTGTGCAAAAGAAAAAGTTTTGGTTTCTTAGAGGGCGAAACCGTCTCGTTCGGGGGGGAAAGCATTGGTCCAACCCAGTCTTCAGGTTTTCCAAAGGACCCACCTTCGTCAATAGCATTCTTCACAGTGTCAGGCACCTGAATAGGGTCACAACTTATATGGCACCTGGTTTACAAGAACCATGTTCAAAGCCTTGGCATGACTTGCCCTCAGATTTGCAAAAGTTTATTTTACCTTTTTGAGATTAAGTTTTGTTCTACCGTAGCTACAATTTCCCATCATGTACACTACGTGTCATTAATTTACTGAAGTTAGAATAACAAGGACTCGGGGTATGTAATGTGTATATAATTAGCCACCTGAGAACAGCCACATAAAAAGCCATTACTGTGCAATTACCACACCATACAGCTGGGGAAATGGGATCTTGGCGTGAACTGAGATTCCAGGGCTTCTGAAAGTATACGTTTCCTCTTGCTCTTCCACATGTTGGGTGACACAGTTTGACATGCCGATGAAGTCCGCGATTTCTGCAGGCTTTATTGTCAGGTCTAAGGCGACTCGTAAACATTAGGCTAGTGAATCCTGAAAGGCAGTTTGGTACAATTTAATCAAAAGAAAAAATTCCTTCTGCATGTTTTTGTGGCTCAAGGTGCCTCTTGCCATCTCGGTCTTGTCTTCCGCCTGCTGTGTTTCCTAATTTATGGACCCTGTTTTGCCTGCAGGCAGATATTTGTTTGATGATAGTGCAACAGGTCTGGATGCTTCAGGTGTATAATTGCTAGTGGCTTGCTTGCTTGTGGAAATGGAGCACGGGTTTCTCAATATCGCCCGGGGCACATAGTATACGTCTCTTTATATAGAAAGCAACAGAAGGCTGCAGCATAGACTTTACACTTGTTCTGTGGGATTTATACTTCATTAACACTTCTTGTAGAATAACTAGGAGCTTGTAAATGCAACGCATATAAAATGTGCCAGTTGAAAGCGCGGAAAGAAACACTAAAACGCCACAGTCATAATTTCCAGGTTGCCGTCTCAGTTTTTAGCCCCCGAAGCACAATTTTTTTTGACACAACCCATAAAAGCAACAGCACACATTACTATCAACACCTGTGTCGTGACAGCCTCTCACTGTCTCCCCTTCTTTCTGTTTCTTCATCTTCTGTCTCTCTCTCTGCTTCCTCCTGTCTCACTCCACCGTGCAGGAATGCCAGCAGAGCTCTGCCGATTTCAGGTTTTACATCGAGAACCACACAAGGAACCCGGACGACCTGAGCCGGAAGCAGGTCCGGATCTACCAGCTGTACAGCAGAACCACGGGGAAGCATGTCCAGATCTTGGGGAAGAAAATCAACGCCAACGGAGATGATGGGGGCAAGTATGGTATGGGAGAATTCCTGTGCATCTCACCTGACACTTTAGCTAGTCTGATAAAGCAGGATGAGAAATCACCACCAGCTACCAGCTGAGCTTTTGGTGCCTCTTGAGGTTTATTCAGTTCAGCCGAACTGGCTGAGGGAGTGACAATAAACTTACTAAATAATAATAAACTTACTACCCATTGTTTGGAGGTGGTTTTCCATATCCTGTGTTTGGCTTGGGTAAGAGTGGATCGTGACTTTTGGAAGCCACCAACTACCGGTTGGGGTGAATGAAAACGTGTTGAAATTGCGAACCTTGCGGAAGATATTTACTTCAGCGTTTGGGCATCCAGAGCAAGTCTATTTTTCATCTTGATGGATTCAGAGGCCAGCAAAGTGAACTTTTGTGAGAATACCTAATATGGACCGAAACCTACTTGTTGGCTAGAAGTTCATTAAAAATTCTTCTTTATTGGTTTTTGTGTTTTAGGTTATGAGCTTTTCAGTCCTTGTAACAGATATTACTCAGCTTAATTGTGACTGTCTCTGTTGGTTAATAATTGTATTATCCTTGAAAGAGCAATACAATTTGGTCCAATATAGCAGTGTCTCAACTCGAAATTGTTAAGCGTTAAGCAGAAAGATGACTAAAATCATTTTTAAATCATTGATTTGGATATTTTCAGAGTTTTATGCTTCTATAAACCACTTGCTTTCTGTCTGGACCTGCTCACCATTTAAGATCAGAAGAAATGGCAGATGAGTAAATTGACGGTCACTGAAGTCCTCTTTGATGCAGTGGCACAAACATGAGGCATGTGTTGTGCTTTCCTGCAGATATTTTGCTTATAACCGCTGACTCACAGCTCTGAAATTGCTGGTCTTGAATGCCTCTCAGTGAGTGTGTTCAGTCACAGATGCGCCGAGGCGAAGTTTCCTCACTGCTTGTTAGAGCTTGAGTGGAAGCAGATCCAATTTTTCCCATGAGGCCTTGCCAATTCTACCCTCCGCCCTTCCTCCCGTCCCCCATCTCCTCCTCCTCCTCCTCCTCCTCCTCCTCCCCCTCCCCATCCAGCTGCAGTACCTGGCACCTGTGAACTCCTTTGCACTCACTAATAATGCTCAGGAAGACACTCTCCTCACTCTAATCCACACTCACTCACTGTGGCTACATGAAGAAGTCCCACCAAAGAGGAAATATATTGCTTCAAGTCCATATCTGTGCAGCTAAAGTGGGGGCCATTGCACTTCCTCTTGGGTATAAGCATAGCATATTCATTATTTTTAAGAGACGGGAACAATCCTTTTCCAGAACAATCCCCCGTAACTGATGCCTGTTGTCCACTTACAGCAGATGATAGGTCACCGCAAAGGCTTTTAAACTGATAAAAGTTGCAATCTGGAATTAAAGCAAGAGTTTTCTGAGTTTTTGACATGTGACCCCACAATGAGGTCGACAAATGCCTGTGGCTGGAGATTGTTCATATCGCACTGATGCACAAGAAGGAAAACAGTGCTCAAAAGGAGAAGAAGTGGAGCTTCATAGGCCACAGTTAGGCCGCAGTGCACATCAAAACTGTACAAATCAAATATTCTTTGATTCTTAATTAGGCCCTTTTATGTACCAACCTGTTGAGTCTTAAATCTGAGGTCAGTTTACAAAATGCCCAGAATATTAGAATCTGATTAAATAAATTCACCTTTTCCATGTTTCAGATTCAATTTTACTGCTATGAAAGTAGCACATTCCCGTCTCTGTAAACTAAATGCCACTTGTTCGTGGCATTGATGACAGCGTGATTCCCCTTAGTGTTTGTGTTTGAATAGAGTTATGACTCAAGTATTTAATTAAGTTTGCCGAAGCCTGCAGCTGCCAGACTGTTGGTTGTCAAACATCAAACCATCGGTGGTTTACTCTGAGAGAAGTCAAGATAGGGTTTGGCCCCAGTCATGGACCGAGGACAACATAAAGCAGGGAGGGAAATATTGTTTTATCTGATGTTCTGGGACGAGGCTTCATACCTGAGGTTGAATTTTTGAGTCTTTATGCAAAACCCACTCAGAGTGAGCAGGCCAAAGTGTTGTCAAATGACCCCTGATCTGACTTGCAGAGGAGAATTATCACTCGAAACATCATTCACTTCGTAAGCAAACCGGTCTTGTTGGATGCGTTTCCTTCTTAAGGACCCCAAAAAAGGGTTTGATGGATTTTTCCATTTTAAAGTTAAAACTTCTTCTCCGCTCTCAAAGCTAGAGAAGCCATAACCTCTCTCTTTCCTCAGTTTCACCTTTAAGACAGGACTCCTACTTCCCACTTTCCTCCCAAGTTTGGATTTTAGGGTTGTGGGGGAGGAGGGGAGTTACTTCTTGCCCCCGAGCCCGTCCCATCCCCTTCGTCTATTCTTCCTCTGCTCCCTTGAGCGCTACTGAATGGCCCTGTGTGTTAAACAAATGGATCATCTTAACTTTTTGATTGAGTGAGCACAGACTAAAGGGAACTTGAAACCTAATCCTGAGGGGCACATAACCGCTCCACAAATGTTTGGCAGATCTCTTTGCTGGTTGAGGGGCAAGCGGAGACAAAGGTGACCTCGCAGGGGTTAACGTTTGGGTTGGGGAGGGGGGATCGAAAATGAGAAGAGCCGCCAGGATACGTCTTTAGAGTGGATTACTGCTGTGTCAGGATGAAGCGATGGTCGCGCCGCTGTTTTGGTGCATATATGGTAACACTCAAAGGACATTTAAGTGAAGCGATATTACACTTTGTTTACCTTCCAAAGACTTGAATAATTTTCTCTAAAGACCCATAATTCAACTATATATGTTGATTTCTGGATGAAACATCATATTTTACCACATTCTGAACTTCACATGTCCTGGTTTTTTATAGAATTTCATCAATTGTTGATTTTCAGTTAAAGATCAATTATTTCCCATAATCCTTAATGCAATGAAAGGGAATTTAATCTCTGGTACAACTAATATTGGTGGTTGACAGCTTTGTCGCGATGCATATGATGAAAACAGACATTGCATTCATCCATCATGTGTTAGTTTAATAATTCTTTATGAGGCTCAGACAAAGCTCTGGGTTAGTTCAGTTTATAGGGAGCATTTACATGCCTGGAAATTGAATCATATTTTAGGTCTTGAGCTTCTTGGGAATTTCTGTTTCAGTTTTGTTTAACTGTACTTCTATCCTAAAGCCATATTTATGTGAGTGAAAAGATTTATCCTTAACAGAGTCTACCTCTTCTTTTTTTTTCAGCTCTTCTCGTGGTTGAGACAGAAACCTTTGGGAGCCACATCCGAATAAAAGGAAAAGAGAGCAATCATTACATCTGCATGAACGAGAAAGGCAAAATAGTCGGAAGGGTGAGTATTGATTTTCACTTTGAGAATATTGTAAAATTGAGCAATCCTTTGGTAAACGATCAATATTTGTAGTGACAAGACTGAAAGTATTAGTATTTTCTAATACCAAAATGAATATTTTAAGGAAGCTCTTAATCCAGGCTGAACACAGCCTCAGATCTGCTTTCTCCTGCTGTTTTTGTACACCCTAACAAAACCCCTTTGATAACTCACAGCCATTCTTCCATTACGTAATCGGCCTACTCCTTTGACACTCGATCAGTCAATTACGGACTGCAATCACCACAATGCATTGAGAGACTAATGGTCACTTAGGAGAAATGCCATTGCAATTATATCACTTAGTCGCACCAGGTGGCCACAAGCGCAGGATGTGACTCCATGTGACTCTGTGGCCGACTCCGCCGATATGGAAAAGACGTTAATATTTGAAAACGTACACTGTTCTTCAGGGGCACACGTGTGATTTTCGTGCGTTAATAACTCATGCTGTCAGCGTTGGTGGGGCTGCAGCAAGTCACACAAGTTTTCACTCTCTCATCATAGTCATCTGTTAGGAACATGCATTTTGAGTTTTAGTTGCAGGGGCCTCATTTGTTTAAAAAATGTTCTGTGACTTCCTCCCATAAACCACTGTATTATTTTATAAAAAACAGGATATAATGACATTAAAGTTATTGATAGTCTTTATTTTTCAGCTTGAAGAATGATGAAAATAAATTGTAGCGTAAATCACAGAAATTTGGACAGAAGCAATTAAAATCTCTCATTTTGGTCTTTACACTAAAATTACACCAGAACCATATTTTTAGTTTCAGACTCACGTGATATCTAATGTTTTCCATTGCTCTTACTCAACAGCTACTGTTTGTTGTGAGTGTAGTATGAGCACAGTGTAACATCAGTATTTGACTTATTATGTATGTGTAGATCACTTTAATGCCCCATGAACAATAAATCAAAATACTACGCCATATCTTACTGAAAATAAAGTAATTAATATATTTTATCAACAGGTCAATATGTTGGGAAATATAGTTCTTACTGAGAGTTAGATGAGAAAATAGCACCACTATTTCAACTGTCTGCTTATATCAAGTTAAACAGCCAGGAAATACTTAGCTTAGCATAAGGACTGGAAACAGTGGGGACCAGCCTGGCTCTGCCCAAAGGTCAAAAACCTTCCTGGCTTCCTGTAGTGTTGCCAGGCAACAAACGGTGACACCAAGAAACCACTACCCCCGGCGAAGTAGTCGTCCAGAACATAACCCTCCTCCAACACTACCACTTCCCCAGCTTTCATGCAAATGCTAAGCTAACTGTATCCTAGTGCTGGCTAAATATTTACCCCACAGACATGGGGCTGATTTGAGACTTCCTGGGAAGCAAATTAGCTTAGTACACAAAAATGTTTGTCTGTCTTCAGTTTAACCTTTTCTACGATGTGAAAAGTAGAAAGGTTGAGCAAACTAAGTGAAACCAAATCCTTCTATGATACCTAAGACAGATTATATGTCTGTCTTAGGTAACATTTCCAATGTTAAAGACATGTGGAAATAATAGAGTCACCTTATAACATAATGTAATGAGCTGCTTATTTTACACAAAACCATTCTGTCCCACAATGCACTGTGGCAATGGCAATAAGATGGACTTCTAGTTAAACAACAGGCCCTGCTGTTGTGTTAACACTTAATTAATATCCTGTTTTATTTTCATCCTTTCAGCTCGATGGACGGAAACAGGAGTGCGTCTTTGTCGAGGAATTCCTGGAGAACAACTACACAGCCCTCGTGTCGGCCAAGTACAAGGGATGGTACCTGGGCTTCAACCGGAAGGGGCGGCCCAAGAAAGGCTCGCGGACCACGCAGAGGCAACAGGAAGTCCACTTCATGAAGCGCCAGCCAAAGGGCAGGGTGGACCCGCTGGAGGAGTTTCGTTTCACCACAGTAACTAAGCGGACACGAAGGGCTCGGCGATTAAAATCCAACACCAAGAGGAACTGATGGGAAACAATGGGACAGCACTAATTTTCCTCGAGGGGGAGGAAAAAAAAATTACCTGTAACTGAAAATCTCAAGCTTCTTTTCTTAAAAGAATCACCTTAAAGACTTCACTTCTGTAAAAGCGAGACAGACAAAAAGAACAAAAAAAAAAAAAAAAAAAAAAGTCAAAGATGTTTTATTTTTGTATTTCAGGATGACTGAATATTTCCTAACTCTTGGATTCTTTTGGGTTGATGTCATTGTGCTGACGTGTCTGTCATGTTATTTATACTGGATACACTAAAGGACTTCTGAGAGAATTTCTGTCGCCGTCGTCCTCAGCTACATTTGAACTGCAAGCTGAAGATGTACTTTCTTTTTGACAGTGGGGGCCGAAGCTGGAGCGGACGCGACGTTATAAAAATCAGCCAACTAGAGATTTATTGGAATACCTGTCGGTTTTTGTTTGTGTTGCCCCTGACAACGTGGATCCCATACTTTCCACTGGAATTAGACACCATGGAGACGGAGCGGAGAGAGGTGGCAGTCGCAGGTGACACTGTGCTGCCGGGATAACTGTGTAGCTTTGAGTGCAATATTTTACAGGTCTCTCTCTTCCCCTCTTGATCTCTCCGTCTCTCTCTCTCTCTCTCTTTCTCCCTCCCTTTTTCCATATGTCTCTCAACCTCAGCTTCACTCGCGGCTCCTGGAATGCGCTGAACCCTGAGTACTGTGTGTGATTTCCTTGACATTTCCATGCAGCTTGTGATTCAGCTAAAACACGACATGCTTTGACTAGTCAGGCACCAGCCGTGGCTTTAGTCTTGTTTAAACAGTAAAAAAAAAAAAAAGAAAAAAAAAAAGAAAGAAAAAAAAAAGAAAACCCAATACAAACAAAAAAATAACAGCTGATGTGATTCATAATTCCACACAGTCTTCCAGCTTCATCACATATGAGAGATGGATGTTAATCCCTTTTGTCTCCCCTCGGACTCACTTTTCCAACAGCTCTTCATCACATGTGTTAACAGTTGTTCCAGAAAAGGATGCCTTGATTCTTTGAGCGTGAGCTAGCTAACATTTTGGGGTTGGTGACGAAGACTTCCTCTACCTCTTTGCTCTTAAAGTTTATCTTTACCTAGTCTGTCTGTCTGGGTTCGCTTAATCTCAAGAACCCTTCAGTCGACACTGAGCTTGAACTGCCCTCTTCCTCTTTTTCTTCTTCTTCTTCCTTTTCTGATATCACCTTTGTCTTCTCTGAGCTTCTCTTCGCTCCTTTCGCTCTCATTGGATGAAAAGTCTGAGAGATGGTTTTGGGAAAGTGTAGCCCTGTGCTTGTTCGTCACATGAGATGATCCACACACAGGAACACTGCAACTGATCACTTCATAAATCCGCATGACAATTAAGATTTCCCCCTCAAAACCCAGATGACCAACTTGTCCGGGATTCAGGGAATATTTCTAGCAACACGTGGTAGAGTTTGTGTCTGAATCCTAAAGGGAAAACTCTGTTTCTACCATTCCTCCTCTCGCTGACGTCAAACTCCGGCCTCTTTTCACTAGTAGTATGTATTCACCTGTCTGCTGGCAGGTTTTTGTATGAGTCGCTACTAACAACATGACACATTTATGATTTTTTTTTTTTTTTTTTTAAACAAATGTAAGCAAAAATAATTTTATGACTATTATTAAGATATTTATTGCCTCCCTTTGTAAATAAAATGTGATGAGTTTTATTTGGCCTCTGTTAATAAAATGAGGACTATATTTAAAAAAAGATAATAAAAAAAAACAGGATCTATTTTATGTCTTTATTGCACCGTGAAGAAAGAGAAAAGCGTCTTTCCGTCCTGGTTTAGACTGAATGTTGAATATCATGCTGCCTAAAAGAGAAATGTTGCAGGTAGCAGCGATGGGTTGGACATAGAGTACATTCCCTTCTCTGCATACTGCCAAGGTATGCATTTTTATATACAAACCCAAAGCGTGAAGACTGCTTTTAAGGTCAGTGGTTTTTAAATTGAGAAAGGTCTATTGCAACATCCCTGAAGGCTTTTTATATCTCAGTGAAAGGCAGAGAGATTTCACAGTTGGTGCTTTTTTAAAACATTGATATTGTTGCATAATTATATATAAGCCTTTCAGGCAAAGTAAGTAATATTTTATCTTTTGCATGTGTCAAAAACTAAGCTTCATGTGTATGCGAGAGTGGCACAGAAGTGACAATACACACACACACAAAAATAAACTGAGATGTACCTTTTCTAACCTTTGAGCACTTAAAACACAACACACTTTGATGTAAATGCTCCGTTTTCCAGACACAGTAAACACAGAATATTTTAGACAATTTTCCATCTTTGAAAAGCACCAAAGGAATGTGGAGTAGCATGTCTTATAATGCTGTGTGCTGGAATGATGTTTACAGTAACCGTCAGACTGAAAGATGGCAGCTTTGAGAGAGAAAAAAATACTTTTGTTTAAATTCCTAGCAATGCTATCAGCCCCCAACCTTCACTCTACTCCGGTAGTTACCTCCAACAGATCCAGAAGTCCCCCCCGCTCCGTCATGGGATTGTGGACGTCTGGCCTGCTTTTAAAGGTGGAAACATAGTGCTTGATGTGTGACCCAGTGATTCTCCATTAACATAATAGATCAGCCCTGAAGATCCCGCTTGTCTGGGGAGACGGTGGGGTGTGGGGTGGGGGTGGGGGGG
>CM076655.1:21638566-21722552 GCA_038496675.1 Rachycentron canadum | reverse complement strand
TGGGGGGGGGGGGGGGACACACACTCATGCAGACCTTTCACCTGAGGTCGAAACACAGGTCCTCTGCTGCTAATCTGACATATGTTTTCATGAGTCAAGACAAGCAACTCTGCCATTGTGGCCGCTCTCCAAAACTAATGATGTCAAGTGATTCCCTCCAACAGAATCCCTTTTAAAACAGAATGAAAGAGGCAGAGAGGGAGGGATGTGCGGGGGCTCTGGGGGTCCGGCAAGGGGATGCAGTTAAAGAGTAGGGGAAGACAGGTTGAAGCAAATAAGAAGACCGAGGTGACCTTCGTGTTGTCGGAAAACCTCAACAAAGTGAAGCTCAAAGTTCCTTCCAGCCACTTCCTGTGCCAAATCTTACCCCTTGCCACTATCATATCATTGTACACAGAGAAAAGGGCTCACTTTTTATTTACGCCGGCATTATTGCCAGAATATTGCTTTTAATTGCTGTCCTGGATTCCCCGCTGTGGTATAGGACGAGTCTGAGACGATTACTCAAAGTAATGGAGCATAATGATGTGTCGGAACAGCCCCTGAAGCTCAGGTCAGGGGTTGGACAATGTGAACATTCAGCTACTTAGCTTCCTTTGCAACTTTGTGACAAAATCTGTTTGCCCAACACCAATTAAGATGCCTCTCCGTGCGCTCTGGTCAATGGGTTTGACGGAGGGGGTCGTCCAACGAGTTGACATGTCCCTGAGCAGGAACAAGCTGGCCTGTGTCCTCGCCTCAATAATTGGTGTCCCTTGCAACGTGCCGCTTCCCAGGGTTGTCTTTTGTGTCCCCATGGCAGTCCTAAATGAGGGGAGTCAGGGCTTTAATGGGACTCCTGTTAGTTTTAAACAAACACAGGGTGACCCCCTACTGTTCAGCATGTTGCATAGAACAGCTGGGAGTCCACAGGGCTCTCACTCGAGAGCCCACAACCCCCACAGGGGCCCAAGGGCCCGCTGCCCACTCCCTATTGTGCCTCTGATGACGTGCTCTCAGGAGCTCGACACTAATTCTGTGTTCACACCGCAAGCAACCACATCGGCGTTCTACTTTTCAGTGGCCTGATTGCAAGGTGTGGTGCCAACGGAGTGACGGCGAGAGGCGGAACATCATGGCGTACTGGTACGTGATTGGCTGCCAGAGAGAAACGTCTACCAAGAGGCTGCTGTCAGATGAGGAAAATGAACGGCAGTGGTCAATATGAACTGTCATGTTACAATGACAAGATGAACTTCACTGCGGGTGAAGTTTTTGTCTGGTTTTTCTACTCTCCCTCACCCACCACACATAGACAGGAAATTACAGACGCTACGAAGCAAGATGACTTTAAAATCTGATGCATTACTGAATGTATCAACATAATAAAGGCACGATGGTCAACCTTACATGTGCATGTTTGTATAAGCTCTTTGTATAAGCTTTATTTTTTTTATATTCAACCCTCTGCCTTTTTTAGGCGTTTTATTACATAAAGTGTTGAAACCAATGGGCAAGATTATCATACAGTCTGTCTTTGTGTTACTTAAAGCTGTAATTATTGTAAAAATAATTGATTCCTCTTTTTTGCTGAGGATCCACAGGAACGCCCTGAAGGACCTCTGGGGGACCCTGATCCCACTCTGGATGTAAATCACTGATGTAAATCACTTCCAACTGCTTTGGTATGAAATATTTCTATGAAAATAAAACCTGAATTGAACCGAACTGAGGCCAAAAGCCACTGACTGTTGATAATATTTCTTCTTTTGGGTCAAAATCATCAGTGTCCCCATCATCATCCTTTTTGCCTCCTGATCCCTTTACTACATAATACAGTGAAACAGTCAATAGATAAGCCACATTAACATTATATGCTTAATTAACTTAAACATATTTGACAGCAGAATAGAAATATTTCATCTCTTAGTTCAGGTACAGAACTTCACTGTTAAACCTGCAGAGTACCATACAGGAGACGTGCAACAAACCATGAGCGACATGACATGAAGAAAGGTTAAAGAGGGGCCTGTAAGTGTCTGTGCACAGGGGCCCATTGTCTCATAATCTGTCCATGGCTGAATTCTCCATTATTTCTACAGTGAACTGTAAGTTGCACCATTAAAGCAACAATACATGGCTTTTGGCCTTGAGGCAGGAAGTTGATTGTTAACTCCGCCTCAGTCAAGTTCATGCCCCAGCACCTGTCAGTCATCTTGATGACCTGTCTGCTTTGAAACAACATCTAGCCTGAGGCTGAGGTAAGCTGCAACCGTGGAGCCAGCGGAGGCAGCAGGCAGACAGCAAACGTAGCAACATACAGCAAAACAAAAAGAGTTGTGGGACACAACTGCTGAATATTCACTAAACTTTTGTGCTTTGTCCTAATGTCTTAAGTTCATATGGCGAGTAAATGTGTCAAAAACACACACGCTGACAGATGATTAATAGGCATCTTTCTCAGTTGTTGCTGTTTTAATATGAAAACTCTACACATGCTGCTTCACCTTTTCTTCACAGCAGCATGAATTTCAACATCAGAGCTCCTTGATTTGCTGGGAAAGGAACATCGTGGCTCCCTGTCTGAATTTCATTGAGAAAGCAGGGAGGATTTGTCAATGGGGCTCTTGAGTGCAGTGTTGATGTTGTGTGGCTAATGTGTTTGCGCTGGCTGTGATAGAGGGGATTAGCTCCTTTGTGGTGGTCTGCTGGGACTGAAGACTACTGGACTTTGAAAGCATACTTGCCAACTTACTCACAGGCAAATCAAAGCCAGTGAAAAATTGTTCCCTCAGCACCTAGTTGAATGGTTGACCTTTGTGTCGGAAAAGGTACGACCACAACACACACACACACACACACACACACACACACACACAGATACACACACACACACAGATACACACTGAGCCTCATCAGAGCCTGTTCCTGGTCGTATTTGTAGAACAGCCGAGGGTCAAGGTGACAAACAGCAAACACCAAATAAATCTTTTCTGAGGCGTTCCTCTGCTAACTAGCCAGTCAGCAATTAACCTTCCTCTTCTTTTGTATTCTGTCACTGCCAGAGCTGACAACTGTTTTGTTTTTCCTTTTACAGCTGCCATACATATGAAATCGAGTCTGAAGTGGTTTTAAAACTGATCTTCCATTGCACCTGAAATACCTCAAGAAAAAATAATAATTAACTTCAATAAACAAGACTTTGTTTGAACAGCTTTTCATTCATTGATAAGGCAGGGAATCATTAAAAATAGAAAGAAGCTAATAATAAAAAAATAATCATCATCAATAATAATCTAAAGAATAAAATTCAAGAATGAATACAAAGGAAAAAAAAATCTGAAAGGCTAATTAAAAGCTAAATTAGATAAGTATGTTTTTAGTTGTTCACTGAGTCTATACTAAAACGAAACTATACTAAAACAACAAAACATTGGGCAGGTTTATTGTGGGAGATTCCTCCTTCAGTCGGGACAAGGTGCCAGCAACTGAGCTACGTCGCTTTCATTTTAATGATCTGCTTCCATACGAATACCTGAACACGCAGACATACATGACTCAGTGTTAACAGGAAGCGCTGATAGTCGAAGCTGATGAGGCGACCATCATCCTTTCCAAAGGTCTCTCTTTCTGCCCACCCGAAACATTGGAGGAAAACATGGAGGAAAAATTAAAAATGAAAATGTAATAGTGTGGACGTAGTCTGGAAGGACCAATAAGTTTCGCCTGCTGAGATCACGGAGCTCCCCCGACACCCACAGCAAAGTTTGATAACTTTTCTGTTAATGCAGGGAGATTCAAGGAATGAGCATTTTATCAGCCTGATAAGAACTTATTTCTGTTCATATCATACTTATGTTTGATACACAACATCAAAGTCAGAAATCGGAAATCTGCCTTCCCTATTCCTCCCTAGTTTTCTAAGATGTGTGTTCTTTCTCCCTCTTTCCATCCTCCATCACTTATTGCAACCTAACTCTACAAAAGCACTGTGACAAAAGCCTCCACACCCACACACAAACACTCATATGTGACCTCGGCCGTGCCCCTGCCGGTGTGTTTACAGTAAACGGAACCGGTCCTGAATGTACCCCACAAAGGACCCTGTGGCCTTTGTTTTCCAGCACACTCCCAGGAGACTCTGTGAGGATGACACAGAGATATGAGCGGCTAGAGTTACCTCTTAATGAAACGTATCAACACAACAATCGCAGCAGCACACACTGCCAACAGCACTCTGCCACGACTGGGCGAACTTGTGTGAGGAGAGGCAGCAACACAACAGAGGAGTTATTCACCTATCAGTGATCAGGTCTAAGGGAAATGATGTTTGAGAATAAAGAGTATTATTCTATGTTGTGTTGTGTCCTGGACAGATTGACCGCTTGTGATTGGATCTCACTTCCCCACTTTATATTCAAATGAACAATACGCTGGGTGCAGTGCTAAAGTGAAATAAGCTTTAAGTCATTTAAAATAGTAAAATATTTTCCGTTCATTATGACGTTGTGTTGTGGCAGAGGACGTCAGTTTAGTACGTTGGTTGTGGCCCATTGTGTTCACACTGCTCCACTGCACACTTCCACCTGTGGTCTGAGGGACTGGATCTCAAATGTGGCCTCAATGTATCTTTAATTCGGTCCATCCCTAAATTTGGAGCCGTCTACTTGTGATCAGATCACCAAGGATGCACGATAATACGAGGTTTGAACGGGGCCTGACTGTACTGTGACAGGAGCTCATTCATATCTGCAGAGAAGTAGCACTAGTCTTAGAGGTTCCCCTAAACCCTTTGAAGCACTTTAGCATTTTTCAGCTTTGTTTTGATTTTACAGCCCACAGCTTTAGCACTACTTCCTCAGCGCTCTTTCTTATTTCTAGCCTCAGCAGGTTGGTGGCGCTAGTGACTAGCCAGTGGAGCGTCTGACAGCTCAAGAGCCAAATATTTCCTGCAGGAGTTGACGTAAAACACATTGGATTTACATTCATCAAGTGGCCCGAGAGACGGTTCCAAATTGAAACTAATGCTACTCAGTAAGAAGATGTATGTATATAAAAGTTTGAAGCTTTTTTCTAAAATGTTGCTTGTTCTTCTTCCTCCAAGAAGCTAAAAACAAAATAGTAGCACAGTGAAGAACATGCTGTTTTGTTTTGGTTTTTTTTGCTGCAATGTTGCACAGTTTGTTTGTGCACACATTCACCATACTATACAAAAGGTTGTAATTTTGTCATAAATCATTGAGGCTACTTGTTTCTGTGATGCTTTTTGTTCAAGGTGTGCTTGCTTTGCAGAATTAAAAGAATTAGTACTTGAACTTACCAGTTGGGCCGACTTCCCAGAAAGGATATAAATGAAACCAGGTGTAGGTTTTACAACAGTTAATCCTGTTTAAGAGGTGCCTTCCTGTAACTCCTCTTAAGTTTAGATCAGTGATGTCTTAACTACAGAGGCCTGGACTAAGTTAAACAAGAGTAATTTCAATCACCTGTGTTACTCCTCATTAGTGTGAATACAGCCTGAGGCCACTCATCAAAGCCGGGCTATCGCACTAAAAGCCTGTAATTTAATGGAATGAATTAAGCGAGTGGTGTAAGTTGCCTAATCTTAAAGAAGCATTAATTTATTGTTTTGCCACTTGGAGCAGTGGAAACAAGCAATAACCACAACATTGACTTATTATTACGTTAAAAGTGCACACATGTTAGCAACCGGTGTCGTCTTTACACAACCAGCTGACACAGAGCAACATTAACATGACGTTTGAGTCATGCTTCTGGACACCTGATGGATGTAAGTCCATAAAATATTTATTTCTTCTATTAGGTCTGTTTTGGACTCCACCAGTGAAATATCCTGGGGTGAAGTGTCTAAATCTTAAAATTTGTTCATCAACTAGTTTCTCTGTCTGCTGTCTGGTGCTAGGCTGGAGTTGTAGAGAGAGTTTATCTGAGCTAAAAATAGCTGTTTGCTGTGGCCCCAAACAAGGCTGATGATGAAGTGAGAGTGAATTAAACAATACAGTTGTGGACTATAAACCAAAATGATCAGCTGAAAGATGCTATGAAGCTTTTTAAAGCCAGTTGTATTCTCCAGTTGGGCCTGGATATAAATTAAACTAGGTTAAGGCTTTAACCAGCAACCTAACCCTAACCCTAACCCTTCCAGAAACCTACTGTAAATAGGTATTGATGTCTTAACCATGCTGTCCTGGACTAAGTTAAGAAAGAATAATTTCAGTCTCCTGTGTTAGTCATCATTAGTTAGAGGATGTGCACACTGCAGAGCCTGAGGCAGCTCATCAAAGCTAGGATACATCAGTCAAAGCCTGTAATTACAGTCGATGGACTTGGTTTATCAAATAGTGCTACATGTCTTGCTTTAAATATACCTTTGCTGGGCTTTATGAGCAACACTTAAAATGCTGACAGTGAATGTTTTGCACATATGTTCAGTATGAGCTTTTAGAAGCAACTAATCTTATCTGCATTTAATTTTTTTTTTTAGCAGAAGTTTAAATCACCACCAAAAGGAGACAAAGGGTCAAGAGCATAGAGTCCTGACAAGATGTGGAACAGATATTCTTGTGTATAATCATATATATCGCACGTTGGGGGGAAAAAAGCACCTTGCTCATTTTGGCCGCATGTGTGTAACTCTAGATAGCAAGATAAAGAAAGGAATGTCAATGTTTGTTATTGTAGCAGCTGAATCATCTGAAAAATTGTCTCTACCTATTCCAAAGCCAAAGTATTCATGCAGACTTGTGGCATAATAATATTCTGCAATATTAAGCGTCTTCAGGGAAATTCCCAAACAATGCTGAAATCACAGTCTGTTGTCATGGGACGAGAGTTATTACAGCTATTTTGCAGCTGTGGGACAAAAACCACAAAGAAAAGAATGACAAGAATGCTTGTTTTCTTATTGACATCAAGGAGTTTTGAAATAAATACACGAGGCTGAGGATCATAAAACTCACTCAGTATATCATACATCATATCATATAAAAAAAAAAAAAAGGTGACTTTTCTCTTATGGTGAAAACGACAAAAACTGACTAAAAATTGCAAGGTTTGCAAAATGTCTTTGTTTCTTTCCATAGGCCTGAAATCAAAAATGCTATCAGTGTGTGGACCACCCAGGTTATGTGCTCAAACATGGCTGCTCTGGTTGTGGAGGAAAGTTAAATTTATTTAACGTTTGGCTTGCGTAACTCATATTGTCCTTACTTAGATGTGTTCAGCTCTTGCTGCCAAAGTAAGGACTTCTATTTCATTATTTGTACAGTTAGAAATCAAACATGTCACCATTTGAGGAAATAAGAAAAAACACCCCCCCCCTTAACCAGAACGTGGTTGCATTTTTTGTCATAGGTCCTTTGGAGGAGTTGTTTCAGTACTGCTTTTTTTTTTTTAGTTAGTTTTCTCCACAGTATTACAACAACTAGTACTTGTACTTCCTAAAAAGGGTATGAATATACGTTTTTCATAATGAACATCTAGACTTGTCATCGTAGGAAAACCCCATTAGCTCACTGTCACTGTGACAGTGAGCTAATGTGAACTTGAATAGAGGTCTGTCATCATTACTTTTTTAATATTTACAGCTGTGACCTTTCTGCGGTGACATGTCAAAACGTCTTCTCTGAAAAACACTAACAGCAGAGTCTCTCATCCATACAGCATTTAATCCCAATAAAATAAACTACGTTTAAGTTTTGCCATGGCCACATAGCCGTTGTTAGCATCAACAGCTGTTTCCATCACTTTTTTTTTTTTTCCCTGCATAAGTTAGCATGCTAACCTATTAACATGCTAACTTGTACTCCTGCCAGTTGAACTGTCTTGTCTTGTTTCAAACACCGAGTCACTGGAGAGTCCAGGCTGCCCTGAAGACGTAATGCTGTTTGGAGGGTGTATTACAATCTCTTGTATTGTAAACACTGCAGCTCTTGGCAAGGCTGGTGAGTAAACAGCTGTTAATGCTAACAATGGCTATGTAGCATTAGACAACTTATAAATAGCTCCTTTAAGGAGGACCTTCCTGTGACCCATTTTAAATTTGGATTTGTGATGTCTATCAATAGATTACAAGACTTATTTAAACTAGATTCACTTCAGTCACCTGTGTTAGTAAGATTATTATTATTATTATAAGAAATAAAAACAATAAGTGAATAGGATCAATTAAATATGAGTAATCACTAGAAATAACAACCCATGTCAAATATGTACGAATGCTTTCTTATGTCAAATTTTAGAAAAATGGGAAATTCTGGTGAATCAGCTATTGAGTTATTTCATTGTAATTCCCAAGTATGTGTGTGTATTGAGTATGCCTCAACAATAGTTGTGCATTTTCATCTGACTTTTTACCTTGTTGGCCTAAGTTACCACAGCAACTAGTTTGATTTTTGATAAACCACAGCTATTGTGAGAATTACCAGCATGACTGGAATGTATCATTGACCAATCACGGCTGTTGGATGTTGTATAATAAGCTGTATGGTCTGTGTGGTCTGACTGAGCATATTAGGCTTCATAAGGGAGGAAAATGGCTCTGAAAGTATGACAGGTATGATAAACCTTTTTTCTAAATGTAGTCCAGTTGGAATGCTGGTCTAAATAAAACACAGACGAACATGTTGCTACAGGTGACAAATAAAATAAACCGACTTTAGTGAATATGAAGAGGTTGTTTCCAAACAGCTCTGTATGAAGTCATGGTTACTATCACAGGCGCCGACACCAGAAATACCAGCGACTTTTTATAGTTGAAGATGATGATTTCGTGTTTAACTGCTATAACTCATGACTGTAACATATCCACTGAACATTAAAAGTGTGTCTCTCTGTGGTGAAGCTCAGGAACAGTACAGGGACCTTTAGTTTCCTTGCTCTAAGCTACAGGTAATACTGCACTTGTGCAAATGATGTGCTTTTGTCACTGCTGGTGCTAACTTTGGGTTGTAATACATTAATTAACTTAATTAAATTAACTACAACAATGGATCCCAACCTTTTCCAACTCATTGCCCACTTGAAAACATCAAAAACATTGGTTTTTGAGGCCAAATAATATCTCGTCTAAGCTCAAATTTCTTGGCTCTCTTTTATTTAAACCTCCCTGTTGCTGACCAGCTTTCCACTTTGATACTGCAGTTTTTAGCATGGATGTAATCTTTCAGTGCGAAATCAGATTGGCATAGCAAACAAGTATACAGCGTGGTATGGTGGTAAAGTGGTCTGATAGACTTTCCCATGATTGACACATGACAGTGATTGGCCTTGATAAGAGAAAAAAAAATCTATTAAAGGAGTTTTTAAAGATTTTTAATGTTAACATCAAACAAACATAACATCCAAAAACATGATATTTTTAAAATTATATATTTTCAACAAAAATTAGCTGTTTTGTAAATGTTTTGTTGGCGCTTGCAAGACCTTTGTGTCCCACCAATGGGCCCTGGACCACACATTGGAAACCACTGCATTAGTTTGTTCAGTACCAAATCAAACCAAAATTCTGTGTTTATATGAACCCAGTAGTGTGTCTGCAGTTTTACCTGATTTGGCAGCCTGGTTCAGGATGTGTTACCTTCATTCACATCCCTATGAACGCTGCAATGTTTGTATCTCTGCTGATGTTTGTGCGTGTGTGCGGTGATGGACGTCGCAGACATGGACGCCTGCATCTGTAGACCAAGTGGCAACCGTGCACTGGCGTTTAGTTTTGTGAACCGTGCACAGCTCAGGTCATGACTTCCAGAGAGCAACTGGATGGTCAGTAAATTCCACCAAATTGTAGGACTGCTTGTTAAAATGTAATGTCTTGTTTTCTATTTATACACGACTTAAATACAGATGATGAACATGATGTTGAGGATTAGAAGACACATTGATTAAGTGTTTCCTATTTCACTGTGAGCTCCATCCAAGATAGGCAGTCTTGCAGGTCAATCTTTTGTTAAACATATATTTAATAATGTTTTTTTTTCTGATTTTTGTTTCACTAGTATCACTACTACTACACTACACTACACTACTACTTGTATCACTGTTTGACCCTTGAATGTGCATGGTGGAAAAATAGGAACATGTCAAATACAAGCAGAACTGCTCTGTGCACAGCTGTCACAGCTGCTCATGAAAGCAGGAATCTTATCATGGCACTGTCAAAAATGAATCATTACATGCATGAGGCTTGTATAAATCTTCTTTAATAGTTCATATTTCTTGTAAAACAAGATATTATATGTCTCACTGCAGGTTTCATCACCCTCACCTTGAAGAAACATCGAAATCTTAATGAACCTTTAAAAACTTAGAAACTTTTCTGGTGGTGTTTCAAATTTACTTAGCAGTCTAAAGTATTAATTATCTGTTTATGCTTAATTCACTATGTTACGTATTTCTTTCATACTTAAAATCACGCCAGACCCATGGCAGTATTCATACCTGTGCTGGGTGAACATGTGGACTGAAGACAAATGTGATTCTTATAAACACAGCATTAACAAAACACCTATAACTTCTACAATGACAGAAAGTGTTAATACAGACATGACAAATTGAGCATTTTGTTGTAACTGTAGGCACCGTTAAAATGACAGCAGCAAGATTTAAAGTAAATTTCAAGGTTCACATAAGGAGAACAGCCTGATTGCATGTCACCCAGCCAACCTGTGTTCAACGCCAGGACACACATGAAGAGGCTTTTCTTCACTGCTCCAGCGCTAAACAGAAATCTTCAAACCTGTCTGTGTGGGACTTTCCACTGTGACTATAGCTACACTCATTAATCAGCCCCAAAAAGCAACGTCAAACCATATTTGTCATATTTTTATGATTCATTGCTTTGAGGGAGGAGGAGAAAAAATCTCTACCCTGAAGCTGGGATTTCACCCGCAACAAGCAATTCAAAGGCAATTTGTTGCTTTGTCATGTACAGGTTGCACAGATAGTGACGGATTGCCCGTCAGAGGACTTTTGTTTGCGTGGAGTTCACTGTCATCCAAGGATCTGGAGGAGGTCAAAACTGAAACAGCTGTCATACAACCATGATGTATGGTCTCACAGATTATCCTCAGATTATCTATGATCAGATTACAGCAGCTCCCGCTGATCCATCATCTATTATGGATGAGAATCCACTGAGCTTCAGTCCAGAATGATCTGACCTAGCTGTGAGGAAAATGATAAATGGCTGCTACACAGAAAAGTAGATATGACCTTTTGAAAGTAGTTACGTGGCCCAGTTGGCCCAAAATTTAATTTGGTTTTTGTACAATTCTTGTTAGATCATTGCATCCATTTAATTTATTGAATGGTAACTGAATAATCAGATAATTAATTAAAAACTGTACACTGAGTGTCCATTTCAGTGCCAATTCTGGGAGAGAGGTCTCAGACTTTTGTAACCCACTATAGATCGGCTTTAAAAATTAGTTTAGTTTGTACAGTCAGAAAAAGGAAAAACAACCCAGGGAGGAACCCCAGTCAATCCCTAGTACCCGTAACTTGGTTTAACAATATCCAGTTGTTGTGTGGGTGACACCAACATGTTTATCTGAATTGATTTAGATGTCTACACTTGGTCAACAGTAGAGCAATGACTAGGACCACATTGCTCTGGAAAGAAAATACCATAATGTATGAATTACAATTACATAACATTAATTATAATAAAAATAAATCAATAAAAAAATGGAGGAAATGAAGGTACAGGCACTTGGTAGCAAAATGAAAACCAAAAAGAGAGAAACCTAGTTGGAATGAGTCCCAACAAGCTCTCAAGAAAAAAAAAAAGGGGTCCTTTTTTGCTTTTCTCTCGGAGCCCGTGGTGGTAATTGTAGCTTGACAAGGGTTTCATCGATCATTGTCCAAAGAGGTTACAATATGTCCCCCGTCTTTGGACGAAACGGGCCAGGGCTAGTTGGTTAGAATGCTAACGTCCACTGCTGGAGACAGCTCTTAGTAAAGGAAAGAATTTTGATGAATCGAACAGGTTTCTTTTACACTGATAATAGCAATAGAAAAACTTACAAATATCTCTTTTAAGCTTTAAGCTTTTATTTAAACTTGCATGAAGCAACATTTTTGAAACCATGACTGAGTCATCTCAGCAGACAAAATCACAAGTGGAGGGAGCATGAACCACGAGAGAATACCTTGAAAGTGGTCTCAGACTTGTGACGACAACCTGTATTCTCCTCCTATCATGTGAATGCATGTTGAAATTCTTTCTCACAGATCCTCTGGCATAAATATAAGCATAACCACAACAGTGTTTTAAAAGTATCACTTGACAGTGTCAGAAAAGCAGTGCAGATATGTGCCTGTGTCATCTCTTTCTGTCTGGGGAGGAAAAATACAGAAATGCCTTTGCAGTTTTGAATATGTCTTGTCTTTTCCCACAGATATTCTGAAACTTATAAATGTCTGGTTTACACTGAAGAGGGAATATTCTTTTTGATTTGCACTAAAAAAAAAAGAAAAAAAAGAAAGAAAGATAGTCAGTTGTTTCCAAAGTGTTTAAGTCTGGTTATTTTATCAGATTTTTATGGACGAGTGGAAGAAGGACAAAATAAGTGGAATGTATTAAAGGCGCCAAGAGGTAATAAAATAAATATTCTTGGTCTTAAACAGAGCTTATCCTGTAGATGATAATAATATTTGTCTGTCATCAGCCCCAACAGAGTTGTGGTGCTAAGTGTCTATTGGCAGTGGAGCTTCACTTAGTTCAGTTTGCTCCAAAAAGAGGTGAGGGGGTGGGGGGTTGGGCAGCTTAGAGGTTAAGTGAGTGTCCAGACAGCTGCTGGTTCAAATTCCCAGAGAATCGAAAGTAGTAACAACACGTGACACGTGAACCGTAAAACCACAATAACAAACACTGTAAGTTTCCAATAATTAGCTATTGTTTGAGCAAAAGAAAAGTTCTGTCAGTCTTATCTATCTATCTTGTTTGTTTGCATTCAGTTAAAGACTCTGGCGACACTGAGACCCCAGAGACAAAGCATTGCGTTCCTCCATCCAATAAGTTGTGGACAATTGCCAGTTACAGCTTATAGAGTGGGTGATGTAATGTTTATACACTATAGGACTATTCCTCTTCCCTGTCAAAGCAGTAACTCACCTGCATTTATTCAATCCCCAAAGAATCCTCGGCTGCAGCAGAGGTGGAGAGACAATGATCGGTCTGTCACTGAGTGGGGAGGGGGGGGGGTCCGCCAGGCCTGAGGCCTCAACCTGATCTTTAGTCGCTGATTGTTTGTCTAATGGAGTGTGTTAACCCAACTTAACCACATCAAGCTCCGAACAAAGCTCTGTCTGTTGTAAACGCTTTGATCAATACTTTTTGACTTCATACTTCCACAGTGTTTTCTGCTTCAATCTCTCTCACACACACATACATGCGCGCATTACTGTGGCTCAGGAGGTAGAGCCGATCGTCTATTAATCATCGGCTGCCTGATGGTCGTAGGTTTGATTCCCAGCTCCTCCATTCCACATGTCAAAGTGTCCTTGGGCAAGATACTGAACCCCGAATTGAGTGTGTGTGTGTGAGAGACACAGAAGGGCAGTATAGAGCATAAAATTGCTCTGTATGAACTATGAGCTTCTCGTGGAAACACACACACGCTGAAACAGTTTCTTGTTTGGCGTCCTTGAATATCCTCCATCTTGGCCCTCCAGTTGAGCTTTCTGTGGCCAACAGTATAAAACCTGATTTATGTTTCTCTCCTGAGGTATTTTACCTGCTGATTTTTGTAGCACAACTGAAAAACTAGATGCGTTTATCATTATCCTTCATAAAACCCAAAATAACTGTGCTTACATTGTATCATTCACTATATGAAATGGCAAGACAGTCGGATCAAGGTGATGCTGTAACTGTGACAAAAGTACAAATGATTGTTAAGGACACCAATGCAGTCACGTCAAGTAAAAATGTTCACTGCAGATTATAGAGAATAAACCCTACAACTTTCCACTGAAAACAGATTTGCTTGATAAATAACGAGAGCTTTTTCATCTTCCCCCATGTTGTCGTCTTCACTATTATTGTCATAAAAACTACTCGTGTTGAAATTATATGGGAGAAAACAGAAAAATCAGTCAAAGCTGAACAAGAACCAAGAACCATAGATCACGTTCTTTCTTTCTGGTACTGCAATAGCACGAGGTGAATTCTGGGTAAGTGTGTGTGTGTGTGTGTGTGTTTGTGATTAGATAAAATGTGAAGGGTGTCAATGCTTACCTTGAATTTCTTTCTTTACTCAGACTTCACTGTGCTCCACATTTAACATGTTTACAGAGGCAGTTAGTGAACGGGTGACTGAGAACAATATTAACTGATGTCACTATAGCTACTTGGCTTGGCCATGCTCCACAAAAAATATGCAAAGAGGGTGAACGAGAGCGTCATCACTCTTAATAACAACAGAGCCGCTGACAGCGATGATATTTTGATATGATTTGATTGTCTGTGATCAAGCAGAGCGGCCTCTTGACATGTGATTAAATAAATGACAGTATAGATGTGAGAGGATGTACAAGGCGACATCATACACAAAACAAATAGGATGAGAAAGATTTGAAGCCGCGGTATCGCAGATTATGTTATGGTACAAAGTGTACTGGCTGGACCTGCAGTACTGCAAGTCTTAGCAGGCAGCACAGAGAGGAAGCCAGACACAGAAACAATAACAATCATGATTAAAAAACTGTTATAGAACAACTACTACCATCACTTCTGCAGCAACTGCTTCTCACTGCTCTACACTCCCCTGCTACTGAAGCTACCAAACAACTGTTACCACCACTTCAAATAAAATGTTGCTAAAGGAAAACTTGTTTTCTGCCAGTGAGTCCCTCTATTTCAAGCATCTTTGTGTGATTAGATTAAAAAAAAAAAAAAAAAAAAAAAAAAAGGGCCAGAGCCACCGCAGTGCAGAAGGGCTCTGGCACATTTGATGCGTGGCGGCTGTTGAGCATCTTGCTTTTAATTTCGGCGCCCATGTTAACAGATTACAGCATGCGAATGTGATGAAGAAGTTTGGTCTCTTGCCTCTTTGTGCTGCGTGAGACATGTGTCCGCAAGCAAAAATAGACAGAAAAGACTGATGTTGATGTCATATTGACATCGCACCAACAATTTTACACTAAATGGACACCTGACACCAAACTTCCACTGTCACAGACGAAATATAAATGTATTTATTAACCATTGTAGCAGCTGCATGTAGGGGTGGTAGTCGCATTTTCTGTCAAAAATAAATCAGAAATGAATTTATAATGAAGAGAAATCCAACTTTCAAACTCTATGCAGATGGATAGAGCTGGCAGAAGCAGTGACACAGCCACTGTGAATACAGCAGCAAGATGTGGTCTGGTTGGTTTGGTTGCTTCCTCCAGTCCTTACTCAGCAGCAAATATAACAGTGACCTGTCAGTGGGATCATCTCAAGAGCACAGAATAGTTAAGAGTCATGTTTTATGAGGGATGGAGCTTGAGGACGGGATCGTCTTTGTGAGAGGGAAAACTCTGATTGGAGGGTTTGATTGGAGATGGCGAGGTATCCACAGGTGAGGTGGTGAGGGGGTGGAGGCTAGTCACCACATTTTCACTGTGAGAGAGGAGAGAGAGTGAGAACAGTTTGACTGCTTGGTCTGTCTGACTGAACTTTCACTAAGCTTTCGTTACTACTTCTATTTTTACCACCTGATCATTACTTACACATATTCTTTCATTCTACTAACACCAAGGGTTTATCATCACTTCCTGTGTAACTGTTACTACTTCTGGGAAAAAAACTACAGCAGTGTTAATGTTATTGCAGCTTTAACTACACGAGCAACTGCTGCTATTGCTATTAACACAACTTATTGCATTCTTCCACAATAATGTTGCAATCATCTTTCTGTCCAACACAGGATGAGCTGTGAGAGGGAAAAAGAGAGGGAGGGAGGAGAAAGACCGAAATGGAGAGAATGAGCTGTAGAGGGGGTGGCAGGGTGATGTGGGGTACGAGCATAAGTGGGGTCATGGGTTTAGCATTGCTCAGTCATGTTCTCATGGAGCGTTGTTGCAGGCGGACAATGCCAAGTCGAGGCTCACACTTTATGTAATGCCTGGGAGGTGGAGTGCTGAGCTCTGCTCAGAATCAAACCCACCTTTGTTTAACAAAACACCCACTAATCTGTGACGTTGGAATATTTCAGACATCTATTCTGATGGAATCGAACGCCGTCAGGTAAACTCGATGCACCCAAACTGTTTTGACAGATTCCAAGGTTACTGAGGTATTTTGATGAAAGGCGGAGCAAAATATTTTGATAAGCAGAAGACTGTGATCCAAAATTAACGGCACATTGTGGAGCTCTTTCTGTTGGAGGATCAGTATGTGAATGATTTAACATGCAGGCCCATCTGAGTGACATTATCATTACATCCATGTGCATTGTGTATGTAACTAAAACTGCAGTCCAGGTTTTCTGAATTGCACCTGTGCTGAGTCTGAATACGGTTTGGCACACAATGGCACTGATCACTCACCTTTTGGTTTATGGTTCATTTCAAATCTCGGTGCCTTGAGAGCATCAACGGCCCAGCCAGCCACTGCAAACATCAACAGCATAAACGCTTACTGGGAGTTTGCTGTGTGTAGTTTCAGCTTTTATTTATCATATTTTAGAAATGTTACACTCTCCTTCGGCCTCATAATGTGATAAGCACCTTTATCTCATTGCTTTTTGAACCAAATGTGTTGTTGTTGTTAATATTTCTTGATAATTTTTTTGTGTTTTTCTTCTGCCATGCCCTCTAGATGAACTTACACTAGTTGGGTATTTAAAAATGGAAACACTGATCGTCAGAACTGTAGGTTTATGCGTCACTTCTTGACAACCTGACACATAAATATTATTCCTCTAAAAACTCTTTGCTTCCCAATATGAACCATTTACCCTGATCAGACTCCACTATCACCAGGATGACATTTTTACAACAAGGCTAAAAAGTTCTTGGCTAAAACTCTCTCACTCCTGATGAAGGAAAAGGACTTTGAAAGTTGGTGGAAGACAGGATGCAAACTGTGACCTCCCATGTAACGCTCACAAGCATGTTTGATCCATCAGCTTACCTTGGCCCTAACAGGTTGTTTTGGATAAATATTAAGATATTTGATTTCATTTGAATAAACAAAATGAAAAACGCTGTGTACCTGTTTACAGGATAACAAAACAGACCAGTGGAAAAAGCATGTTTGAGCAGAGAGCTGAATTTGCAAGTGGTCCCCGGTGAAATTTAAGCACACATGCTTTATTACGGCAATAAAAATCCAAGAGAGGATTCTCTAACACGATGTTGTGTACAGCAGTGACGAGGCCTCATACTGTTTCTTAAAAAGCAGCCGATGTGAATGAATTACAAACATGAGGCTGACACGGTGGGGAAAAGAAGACAGATTGTCTTTGAGCTCCCTGGTTACTGAGAGTTAGTGTCGAAAATCATTTCTATTGCTCATAACCTCCAGGCAGTGCATTGTGGGATTACCAGCACGGCTGGAACGCATCCTCAGCCAATCAGGTGGCTTGGCTTCAGCTATCTGTTCTATAAGAAACTGTGTGGTCTCATCTTGAGAATGCGACTGAGCATATTAGGCTTCATAAGGGAGGGAAATGGCTCTGAAAGTATGACAGGTATGATAAACCTTCCTCTAAATGTGATCCAGTTGGAATGCTGGTCTAAATAAAACACAGGAGAGACAGTTGCTACAGGTGAAAAATAAAATAAATCCAAGTGCTTCAGTGAAATGCCACGCATCTATTTTCGTGAAGCAAAAATTCATAATCCGAATTTCATCGTTCACAATCTCTAATTTATGCAAGATTCAAATCTGAGGATGCGTTTTGCAAATCGACTCGTTGAGAATTGGGGACAGATGAGTTCATCCCTTAATTTTTTTTCCATGTTGAAATAAGTGCACTGAAACATAGCAAACCAAATCTTACACTAAAACCCTGTAATCTCACCCATCACGCCATGACAAGGGGTACGCTGCAACATGAAACTGTGTTGATAGAAAAGAACGTTATGAATGTGGCGGCACTTGCAAACCACATCATTGGGTCTTATCTGGCTAATAATTAGATTCTTGTCTGTGAGTGCTTCTTTTTCCCCAGGTTGAAATGTGCAGGTAAGTATTGTTAAAAGGCACAAGTCTGCAGAGAGAGAGAGTACACCCCCCCCCACCCCCACCCCCACCCCCCTTCCCTTCGATTGGAGATGGATATCCTCCTCTTGTCGCTATGTGAAATTTGTCTGGTGAGCATGTGTTTCCCAGGATAAACACTGGGCGATAAAAACACCAGCCTGCAAGAATTATGCTCCTCTAAAAGCAGCAAAAAGCACTGAGGATTTATCATGGATGCGCGTGGTTCTCAACAGACACGAAGATGTAGAAATCTGTGCTGGACTGACTGCAATTACTCATCCGACGAAACACTGTTTACAGATTATTTTATTATTGCAAAAGAGCACGTTTGCATGTAGACGTTTTGTAAAAAGGCATAATATGAATAAAGTTTTTATCATGTAGCCTCTACATTTAACAAATGTCCCAAAATACTGAACTTAGATTTTCAAATGTGTATTTTTGAATCTTATCTACTCATGACAGCTATCACTTTTTGTACCACAAAATTACCATAGCTACGCATTTGAACATATTAATAAAGCTTATTGTCATTTATTATTGAAATCTATAAGGATTATGCACTGAAAATCAACATTGTGGTATGTCACAACACACAAAAGCTTATAACCTTAACGAAACTAAATGAAGCTGAAATTATAGTGGGTGTTGTACGTCTAATGAGTCCAAGAGAAAATGAAAGAACAACATCAGGCTTCAATCATCAGCACATATGTGGTCTAGTAACACAATGCCTTGACTTCCAGAAATTTGGACTTTATTTGTTCAGATTTTGACTTGAGTTAAGTGATTGTTGGGTTATTTGACTCTGGGTTGTGTGAGGTCAGTTATATTGTGTGTTATATTGTAGTGTATTGCCTGCTGTAGATTTGGATAAACGCAGCACCAGTTCAAAGAAGCAGTATGAGCACAAATGCTGGGAGATGTGCTCCTGTGGGTGGGACCATCTGCAAAAAAACATTTGTTTTTTCTTTTTGGCACTTTAAAAAATATCCACAGAAAAGTGCAGGTATTATTCATATTTAGAACATTTTCACCACTTTATCTCAACAGGCCCCATCTGCAGCAGCTTGTGTGCCAGTGCTCCTTTACTCTGGGACCACGCTGATCCGCAGCTACGTCAGGTAATAGACTCACTATGTATAACTGCCTCGCGTTATATAACCTAAATTATCTGTATTTTGGGCATTTTTATGCCTTCATTGGAAACTGAAGAGTGAAGAAAGACAGGAAATAGTTGGAGGAGAGACATGGAGTGAAGAGTCCAAATGACTTAATGAACCAAGATTTACACAAATTACACAAAGCATCAAATTCTCAGGTCCCAAAACTTACTGTAGATAGTTTTCACTACTTTTATGAACAATACCTGCTCTCATTATTTCATATATTCCAAAAAGACATTAGTCAAATCAAAACAATGTGCATGGAGATTAATATTGTTTTTTTATGATTTGTGTGAACTTCCCCTTAAATACAGCTTCATGTACTGTAAATGATGTGAACACATCATTCAAAATATCTGTAGCGTCCTAATCCAGCTCTCTGTGATCTCATAGGGGAAGTTTTTATTTGAAGGAAGCAGTTACCTGAAATTTAAATAGCTAAATCATGAGGTGCGTTATTATTATTTTATCATTTAGTAGAAGTAAATGCCAGCCTTTTCTCCCCACCCTCAAATAATATATCTCACTTTCCACTGAGATGTGTCTTTTTGATTTCTGATCCTTTGCATTGTGTTTTCTATGAGAAGCACTTCTGGGGGTTTTTTCTCATTGAGGTAGCTGCTCAGATTCCTCAGCCCAGTGGCAAACAGTAGCTTTTGTGTTCACTGTGCTGGATCACTGAGCAAGGAGAGGGAGGGAGAAAGTGTATTCTCTTCTCTCCCCAGTTCGTCTTTTTAGCCTGTGTGGCTTTCTCCTCGCCACCTCATGTATGGAAGCTTTTCAGAGACGAAGCTGCTTTTGCTTTGGGAAAAGACAGAGACTTGTTTTGCATATTGTCCAACTTCCACCAGACACAAATTCTTCTCACTGTCTCCTTATATTTCTTGCTGGACACAACGTTCGAGATCTCTGGGAGATTTCTTTAATCTCAATTCACCATTAAATCATTTCTGTTAGCAAATAATTTTTCCAGAACTATAAATCAAATTTGTTTTTGTTTTGTTTTTTTTACTTGGAATTCATAAGAGTTCCATTAGTGCACTGTATGATGAAGTGTTGTCAACCATAATATATTTTTTATGGTGTCTGGATTCAAAAGCTGATCCATCCTTTATAACTTTATAACTGCGTTTATACGCTTAATCTAAGAAGACATGTTGGACTCGAAGGCTCCTCAGTTTAACTTTAAGGCCAACTTACTACACCACTGCTGGGGGTCTGAACTATTGATAAATAAATTAATATTTGATCATACTAAAGAGTATTTACTTCTAAAATGAAAAAGAAAACACTTTTTGACAAATACATTAACAAAAATCTACAATATAATGTGTTTTATACAATTTAACAATTGAATCATGGTTACAGATTGCATTGTGTGTTGACTGACAAATGTTTTTCCATAGAAATAAATGGCTACCCATGCCTATCCTTCACCTAACCTATTTTTATTTCACCTCCCAAACCCAGCTATAACCCTAAAGCAACCCTTTGATATAAATTTTATTTTGTGTGTCTACGCACCATCTTAAATTGCTTCCACTGCAACCCTGATCTGAGATATTTTCCTGAGGAAAGGTTGGACTGAACCAGTTGACCCACAGATTAAAGGGACTTTAACCTGCCAGCTCCCGCACACAAAGTCCACATAATGTCTGATTTAGCCGTGTGATGTGAGATGACGGATTTGGGATATTCTGTTTGCAAGAGCTGATGAAATCCATTTCACAAATTCACAAACACTGCAATTTCCACAGTGTACTTTTTGCATCATGTTCTGCCTCTTGCCGACTTTACCCGGGCGCCAACCCACCATTAAATTCCACAGACTATTCCCATGAGGAGAGAATACATCTGATATTGATAACCCAATAATGTGCGCTATTGGGGCAAAGGGGAAAAGGCAATGTGTGGCCATGTCCAGCTAAAACAGCTTTACGCTGCTGGCAGACACCTGATCAAGTCAGCTGCAGTTTCACCGCTCCTCAGGATCAGTTTTTGGATCTAACTCCAAGAAACTTTGAAATGTTAACTGAGTATCAGGATACAAACCTGCGATTACTGCGTTACAAGTACATAGCAAGCTTTCAAAATTCATGCGCCTCTCTGTGTCCAGCACAGCTCGGTCAGCGAGTGATGCCTCCAGTGACTCATATGTTGAGTGGAAACCCTCTAATCTTGTCGGTCACGGATTAGAAAGGGCTTCGGATTCTTGATTCCAGCTTTAGTTAATTTGGTGACCTTATCACTTCATGCTGTTATTCAGTGGACTATGTGTCTCCAAGCAGGGCAGTTCCTGATTAGCTGAGAATGTGTGGAACATGGCAGTGAACGCCCTCTTGTTTTGCTTCACAACATAGTTCGGCTCCCTCCTCACTTTGGGGTGAACGTGATCTGACGCGCAAGCAAAGCACATGTGTCGGCCGTCAGTGGTGTCCAGAAGTGTGTGTGTGCAGTGTCACTGTCAAAGAGTCAGACACTGCCCAGTATGTCAATGCCTCAACTCCGCAACCGCCCTCAAACACAATTCATACAGAGGAAGTGTTTTTCAAACAGCGTCCACAAAGCTTGTCATGCAATTACCTGTTTTAACAGAAGATTCTGCCAGAGGGTGAATCATACTGAAAAACTATGGGCCGTGAATGTATTTGCATAATGGGATCATGGTGCAGACTTGGTGATCAGAGGTAACTACTTTCCTGCACCTCTACTTATGTTTCTTACATAAGAAAGTACCTTTGCAGAAGCATCAGAAGTTGATTTGGAGATTACTTTTAATAATGGAATAAGATCATTCAACACACACTTGTTCGTAAAGCTAGAGCCATGTCTTTGTTTTAGCTCTCAAGCCAACATGAGCCAATCCCAAATTCTTGCTACATAGTTAAAAATCTGGAAATGTTCACAGTTTGAAGATTTGCATATGAAATGTTTCTAGATTTTTTAAATAATAAGTTCTATTGCAAGAGCACATTGTATCTGTAATGTGTATTTGATTTAAAGCAAAAGACAAGAACCTGTGTATTAGCAGTTGTTCTTTCCTGTCTATGCTGTAAAACAGCCGTGATGATGAGCAGGAGAGATAACATAAACAGATGACACCACTCAGTTGCTACATACTTTACTAAGCATGGGGAAAAAAACACTGTGTTACATGAAATAATTTCCTGATATACAACAGGAGGGTGTGTACACACTGAATAATCAAATGGGTGGTGGCTGTTACAGGGGCACAAATTAATAGCTATGACTTTCATTGTCCCTTATCAGTATCCAGTCAGGATTACTATAATATCAACAGGTCAGACAGTTCAGGATGTTTTCTGCATGACACCAACAGTGAAGTCACCTTGACATCAAAGCGATGAGTCAGCTAACAAGTGAGCGCAGAAAGATCATTTATTACTGTGCATAATAAAGCAGGGATGATTCAGCTGCAGTGGGGTTTCCTTTTAAGGTCTGAGAATAAGGCATTTTAATCACTACAGTTGCATTTTGCTTGTTTGGAAACACAGAGATCGTAGCTCAAACATGGAGTCACTAACATAGATTAGTCAACCCAGTCACCTCCCAACAGATGTTGTAGAGCTTGTGGGGCTGTTCAGACTGGTGTTTGTTTCACTTCTGAAGTTGTGTGATGATTGTAACTTCTCATTTTTTTCTTGCTCTTATAACAAGGTGTGCTACAACAACTGCAACTTGTAATCCGTCATCCATGTTGTTTTCACTAGTGGTGGTCGAAGGCTAAAGCCCAATCAGGGAGCGAATGTAGGTGTGTAGGGTTAAAAGCATTTCCCTTTTATTGCAGTACAGAGTTTTCAAACTAAAACATGGTCAGCGGTGTTTCCAAAAGTCTCAATTTTAGGGGTTTGAGTAGTGGGAGTAGTGGGGATAGCATGCAAAAGAGGGTCTTACAACTAAAACCTACTGGTGCGCATGTTGCCTTAGTTTTACTGCCACGCAGGGAAGCTGCTGATCTCTGCAAACCTTCCTCCGCTCTGGTGACTGGCAGCGACATTAGTTTGGCGGATGCTGTTATCCCGAACACCCGGATTTACCATTATTACATACATTGCCTTAATATGGCCCCAGAAAGAGTGAAATCCCAACTCTGGCAGTGTTATGTTCCCTCTCCCCGAGTCCTAATGTCTCAGGGTAAGATGATCTACTCTAGGTCCTGTGAGACTGGTTATCTGGTGTAAAAATATGTATTACCTTCAGTGAGTACACACACTTGCACAGAACAGACCTGTCCTGCAGACTCTTTTTACTCCTCCTCATGAAGCACACTGACCAAGATTGATTGTTGGGAAATGGTGGTAATGTTGCGGAGCTGGAATGCCCATTACAGCGAGATTCTCGCACCCCTACGAAATTCCAACACACCGGTGAGTCGAGGAATCGCAGACAGACTGAAAATACGACTGGAATCTACAGTGATTCATGTTTAAAAGCACCGGGAGGACTTGTAGCTCACTGTTTAGAGAAAGAGCTTCCACGAATCAGTCGTATCTGTTTTTCACCTTTTCTCTTCCTTCCTTCCTCTTTTTATTTCCCTGCACTGCTCTTTGATGAGTCTATTTAAAGGCAGCAAAGCAAACACCGTCTCTTTCATGTACAGACTTTTAGGCCTCTGTTCAGGGCCCTTCCATCTCATAAAGGTTGATGACACTTCACGGGCTGCTGGGTCACAGGAGAGAAGGGCCTTGAGTGCAGTGCCGCATTGCAATCAGCAGTGATGTCTAGGATGTAGCAGACGGTGAAACCTCCAATGCGAAATTCACCCACCTTTTTATTTGTTAATTCATACATCCCCTGGGTTTTCTTTCCTCTAATTTGCGCAATCTGTTATTATTCTCTCTTCTACATCTGCAAATAAACAAACTAAGCTGCTCAGTGATGAATGGGAATGCCCTGAGCTTTGTCCATGATCCCTCTGTCTGGTGTTAATTAGCAACTCAGGGGCTGAGGTTGACCATGACGTGATACTGGGTCTGATGTCATGGAGTCCAGCGACCTCGCAGGTCAGACGCCACATTGCACACTGTGGCTTTGATGCTCAGAAATATTGAGTCATTTGTTACGGTCCTTGGGTGGCATTGGATATCATCTTCCCCAGCGTCCTGCGAATGTTTGTTCTCTGGAACGTGGATGTAGATGTTAAGCCTGTTACCCTGTGTTCAGCTCTGCCAGGTTGCAGGAGTGTGATTCCCCTGAAACAGACAACTGATTTTTTTCCCATCCAAGTGGAGAACAACAGGGCCGCCGTAGTCACAACAGAGCTGGGAAACAGTTCTTCATTGTCTTGTAGCATTTAATTGCAAGACAGCTGTAATCTCTATTTATAATGACACTGTAGGGACAGCTCTTTAATTTGTAACCAAGCAGAGTATAACTAAGAAATAAAAACAACAGTAAACTTTCACAAGTTAATCAAATAAACTTAATCCAAACCTGGATTAACAAATCAATCAATCACGGTAGCAAAGTAAAACTCAGGTCAGTTTCCAGGTCAGGGTTTTACTTTTGTATTAAATGATGAAAGGACAATTTTAGATTTTATAGCTGTGTACATCAAAATGACTGAAATGCATTTTTAAAATCCAACATGTGCCTGTAGTTCAATCATTAGGAGCGGTCCATGGTAATGCATTACTTAGTAACATGTTTTCTGACTCAAACTTTGAAATGTAGTAATTACATGGCAGTTATTCATCACAGTCATATTTTGGATATCAGGTTGTTCGCTGCCTTGCCTGGAATTTGATGGAAGGGTTGAAATCAAGGCAACTAACTTCCTCCAAAAGAACAAATAAGACTTTAAAGCTGTTGAAAGGCACCTTTGATAGAACTTGGCTGACTTAAGTAAATGCGGCAAGATTATTTTTATTGTTAAATAATTTGTAAAGTGATGTGATTACATTTCCAATTATTGACTTTACAAGCGACTGAATAACTTGGCCAACACTCGCTGTTCATGACTTATAAAAAATAAAGCTTTATTAATTAAGGGCAGATTCAAAATTAGTAGCATGAGCTGCAATAACCACTAAAGCTGATATGTATGTGAAACAGGAAGTCAATCTAGATGAATAGAAATCTAAGAGAGAAAAATAACTTCTGTGACTGTATGATCAGGTCTATGGTCATACTTCAGGAAACATTTTCTTCTTTCAGATTAAATCTCCTGTTGTTGAGAATCTATGAAATGTGTCAGCCACACACTTGTATCTTCTGGTCTGTGTACGTACATGCATGCATTTCTCTGTTTATCTTTGTATGGGAGCATTTTACTCTCCTGTCTCCACACTCACTGGATTCAGTTGCCTCTTGTTGAACCACAAAAGCCCCTCGACTCTGCCAACGAGCCAGCACATATCTGCTTGCAAACTATTTGCAACATTTTTTATTCAGGTGTCTGCAGTGACAGCACCGCTGGAAACTCGGCTCCAACGTGTGTCAGGGAGCAAGCACGAGCATGTGCGAGGCACCTGATCAGCGTACCAGTCAACTGATGTGTCAGTTGTACAGAAAGGGATAAAAACAATTTAAAGAGAAAACAAAAAAGTGGTGTCAGTTTGCCACGTAGAACTAAGGTTACATGTTAGACAAGATAACTGACTGAAACATGGCATATACATTTGACTATGACAACTCATTTGGACATTTGTATTGTTCACTTATGAGAGCATTTGTACTGTCAAAAAGCAATGCAGGGGGAGGAAACTTGCCGAGAGTTGTCAAACATTTGCCAGCGTGTGTTTGGTAAGAGCCAGGTATGTCTCACCAAGGAGAAGTGCTTACAAAAACAGAGTGAGGAACAGACGAGTTCAGGGCCTCAGACATAATAAACCATAAATACTTTGTCTATCTTTTAATCCTTAGTTTGATGGGTTTCTGCATGAAATCCTGACTGCACATTTAGATGGAACATTTGGAGAAAGTCGGTTTGAAAAAAGGTCACTGACACACCTTTTCCATGATCCCTACAAAATGGAGGAAAAATTAGATGAGGAAAATGTCATGGCGTTGGACACGAGGCTGCATGTTGTTCACCACCGTGAAGTCAACCCATTGGTTTGTGAACTGCTGTTTTTAAGGCTCGAGTTGGTAATTTGGCCATCACCATCTTGGTCTTTTTTAAAACCGGAAGAAACCTTGTTTGAGGAGGAGTGACCGGTGGATCTGTCCTGCTCTGTACTACTGTTTCTACTAGCCACACCCTAATGCATGTTGTATTGAAAATGACTTGAAACTAGAAACATGGAACATAAACCCATGAGGACAATGTTTACTGAGGTGATAAATCAAGTAAAAAAAAACAAAAAACCATAGACTTCAATAAAAAAAAAAAAACTTACAGCCAATAGAGTCACCCGCTGACAGATTGCAGGTTTAAGGCACTTCAGCATTGACTTCACTTTTCAGCCACAGACTCTACGTCCATTTTTATGTTCAGTCTGTGAATGTGGCAGAAGCCAGCATTAGCAGCATGGAAGCAATCGGTGATCACTTGGAAAGTTCACTAGTTAGTGCTTAGCTAGTGAGTAAACTGGGTGAACTGCAGTCTGGCATCATGAAAACAATTTGCATAATCAAATGGGTCAGAAACCTCTTAACTCATTTTTTAAAGGGCATCATCAGCAGCCACAGACCAACCAATCAGAGCAGCAACAAAACCTGCGATGTAGCAAAGAGCAACAGGAAAATGTAAACAGACTACAGCACAAGCACACAAATGCACTTGTGATAGAGAATTCAGCAGAGCTCTTCTGTTCGGCGGCAGCCATCTTGGTTGTTGTTGTTGTCTTGTGTCAGTCATCACATCAAATCCGCCCCATTCTAGGTAAATGGGTGTGATTGGCCCAACCAGTTTTTGGCAGATGTAAATTTCTCTGAACAAGGAGAGATTGACATTTAATAACGGTAAAAAATAAACGAGACAAACAAACAACGAACACTGCAACACTGTCATGAAATGGAGGATGGAGGTAAACTTGAGTTTACAGTGGATATCATATGAGCTGCTGAGTTAAACAGAAGTGCAGAGTTCTCATATGAACTACAGGCCTTTGTTGTAACAGCTCCACTGACCAAGGGAGTGTCAAGGTCTTCTGCACAATTGCGTCTGTCTTCTATAATGTTCTTTATGATCATTTCAGTCTGGACAGCTTCTCCAGCATGTTTTGTCATCCAGGTAACGTTTAAACATGGGCTGCATTAACTGTTTCTACAAGCTAACACAATCTTTGGACATCAAAGAGAGCAACAAAGACATTAGATTTAGTGTCATCCAAACAAGCTGTGAGACTTTCTATATTTCATTAACAAGCATGGCAGCCAGCGCAAGATCACTACAGAAATATGTTAATATTTTGTTTAGTAAAGGTCAAATATTGAACCTATCCCCACCCGTTTTTTATATGACAGTTGAGGTATGGTGTCAGGTTTGCACTGTAAAGATAAATGAAAGCATGCAATGTTTGACAGTCTTTTACTTTCTGGGTCAAATTCTGTCAGAGGACAGTTTTGATACAGTGATGCTGTGTGAGACGAACAATGAGGCAGTAATGAAAACAGCAAAATATTTTGAATGTCAGAACTGTTTTATCAGTGCAGGATGGTGGGCTGCAGTAATGAATGATTCAAAAGTATGAGTTAAAGATGGAGATTACTGTCAGTTGGAATGAAATGAATAACTGGTGCAACTCTTCGAATTGCTCCTTGTTATTAGACGTAAAATTTAGATGATGCTATGAGTCTTTTCAGAGAGGTCCTGTTGGCCTGGGGTTAAAAGAGCTACATGTAAGTTTTGCTATTGATACATAGCAAACATTAGCATTAACAGCTGTTTTCTTACCAGTCTTTCCAAGAGGTTCAGCCATTGGTGCAAGACAATTAGTAATAATTTCACCCCTACATCTTCAATGGCAAACCGGACGCTACAGTGACTCTGTATCAGAAAGTGATGAGATGGGCCAACTAGGCTGGGGCTGGTTGGTTAGCATCCCAACTTCAGGAGAAGAAAAGAAGTGATAGAACGAAAAGGTTGCTTTCCACCACTGCAGACAGCTCTTGGAATGAAGTTTCATGATGAACTCACAACTTAACTTCTAGACTGGTAAGTAAACAGCTGTTAATGCTAACATTGGCTATGTTGCAATGGCAAAACATAAATATCTCATCAACCCTGATTCTCAGTTGCATCACCATTGCATGTTGTTTGCCATCTTTCTCACCCTCATCAACTATCTGACAAAGGTATAACTATATATCTTTTGTAGTAAGACAAGAAAACAGATTGGAAATGTTTTTTTTCTGGCCAAGTAACTGTTGCATGACCTGCAATTCCAACTTTGGCCTCTACTCCTGAATTGCCTCCAAGCCCAGTACTATTCCTGGCACCCTGGTTAGAACATTTTTGGCCTTGTGTTAACTAGTGTCCTCCCCCAAAGACATCTCTGTAGAGGAAAAAAAATGCCAGATTGGCTTTTTGGCTTTATACTGCAGAGCATATGCAGCTAATTTAATTCTTCACATGCCTCTAACTACATCTGGTCTGTCCAAAATGTCACCTAACATGTTTTGTTGCCTTGCATTGATTTCCTTGTAGTTTGTTGCCTGCTTTCATGCTAACACCTTTTTGTTAGGTCTTAAAAATGACTGGTTTTGAGGTTGTTATGGGAAATCTGCTTCTTTATGACCAATCAAACATTTCCATCAATTGCTTTTATAATTTTTATTTGCCTTGCTATTTAGGGGTTCTCTTATCTCCAGATGTGGTAACATGGAGCAACAATCAAACTGGGCACAAAGTTGAATAGATATGAAGCTGAGAAACTGAAACAAATCATAAAATAATCTCAGAAGGTGTTTCTCTTCTCTCCCTCCCTCTGGTTTGAAAGAACAGGTGATATAACCAATGATTTAAACCCCTGACTGCTGCTGCACCAATTAGTTTGGTGTACATTTACATGTGTCTGGTGCTCATGGACACTCGTAGATCATACTGACTCGAGTGGGAGCTGTTTGGCCTGGAGCAACATGAATGAATTATAACAGTTTCCAGCTTTTACTTGGAGGGCCCCCATGTTTTGGGGATGAATCTGTCCATCATAACAAATCACCTTGTGCTGTGCAGCCCGAAAATAATATATTTCTGCAAAAAATAAGTGGGTGAGATGACACTTGGTGCATGAATTTTGTTTGAGTATAAAAAAAAAAACAGTGATTGCCATTGTTTTAAGATGACAATACTGATGGTTATTGAGTCTAATTCAAGTGATTTTCCAATATTGACTTTTTTTTTTTCTTTGGTCCTGAAGAGGGGCATGAAGGTTTTGTGACAGTCTTTCTAAATGTCTTAAGCATTTATTAAGATATATAATATATGACAACATATAATATGAGATAAAGTTAAGTAAATACCATGTTGGATTCATCTTCTGGGCACCATGAATGTTTGTACCAAACGTCATAGTGATCTATGTAGTTGCAGAGACGTGTCACCACAAAGCAAAAATTTTAACCTTGTGGCGGTACTATTGTTAACAAGTGGGATTATGAGTGTCAGTGGGGTTCATCCTTGGGGAACCATGGAACTGACCGACATACCGACATTGCCATCCATGGAGCCATGTTGCCAGTGCAGCTGCACATCAATAAACAAACAGTACCGTAGTTGTCCTGTATCTGACCTCAAACATGCCAGGTGCACATTGTCTTTTAAAAGAGTCTGCCTAGGTGTGTGTGTGTGTGTGTGTGTGTGTGTGTGTGTGTGTGTGTTCACTATAGTAAGGAGAAATATGAGCCTCCTAATTGGATGCAAAACATTTGTACAAGTTGTATCTTCCCTGCAATACGAGCTTGTGTAGCTTCCTTCACCCCATGCTGAAGGAAATAAACTAAGAAAGAAAAAAATAAGGTGTAGGTGATTCAAAATTTAAAACGAAAGACCCAAAAACAGCTAACAACCTAAATGTACTATTTTACTCTCATGTCTGCAAATCGATCCCTAATGGTGGGTGTTCGTTTAAATGGGCAAACTCTCTCTTTTTGGAATAAGTCGATCCATTTGTCAAAACCCCAAACCAGCTTCTTGTGAGGGACGTGGTACCTTGACCTCTGCATTACCGTGAGCGCTCTCTTCTCCAGATTTCCAGCAAGTGATGCAGAACCCAGGTTTCTCTAATCAAAAGGTGATGTTGAGAAGAGCCTCAAGACATGATGGGAGATAAAGAGCAGGGATAGAAAAACACTGCAACCCTCCCTCAGCTAAACATCCTGCTCCTCACAAACCAAGTGGTCTTTGTCCTTTTTTTTCTCCTCCACACTATTTGCTAATGAGGACTTGGGGTCAGTGTAATTGTTGCAGGAAAGACTGCGCTGATCAGAGGTGCAATTTGAGGGAAAATGAGGTTCTGTCGGATGACCTCATCTCTTCGGTCGGGCAGGCCGAGGCCTGAGGCTTTTCTGATTTGTCTTCTTGGTTCAGCAGCACCACATATGTGAGATGTGTGTGAAGTCACCACGGAGAAAAAAAAGGCCTGTGAAGATGAGTCTGGGTGAGGAGCTAAGATGATTAGACCACCTACAGATGATTCAGCGCCCAGTCAAGATGATTTACTCAGTTTTCAGGAGGCTGGCTCCTTTGTCTTATCAAAGTTCTTAAGGCAGCAGCAGTGACCAGGGATCTCTGATTAAACTGGAATGTAGCTTGATTTAGGTTTAGTTAATTTAGTATGAGTTAAGGCACATATCATTTTTATTGTCTGTAAAGACCAGCAATTTGAAATATGATCAACTCCTACACCAAGGAATCAGAGAGGAAAAGGAGTGCTTTTACTTATACCTTGAAATGTCAATGGGGAAAGATGAGTAACTGTTTAGCAGGAGACTTTTTGGGATCACATGATGCTCTTCTTCATGACATTTCAGTTGTTAATGGTATATTGATAACCATCTGCAAAATATAATGAGATAAAGGTTTAGTGAGGCGAAAAAAGACCACAATGTAGTGAGAAAAGAAGAAAAATGTATTAAATACAAAATTAATGACATTACATGTGCGAGGAACAATGATGCTAAACCCACACGTAACATCTAAGTAACAGGTGTAAACTCTTGGTCTTACTGGCGTACAGTGGTCTCCAACATGTGGGGGGGGTCCTAAGATAAATCTGTGGGCAGTGTCAAGACAAATGAAATTTTTTTCTTTAGAATTTAATACCGTTTAGATGCCTCATTTCCCTGGTTTGCAGCAAATAATTGTCCATTTGCAAAGCACAACTGACAGTACAGGAAACCGTCACTAGTCATTAACTGACATTATTGTGGTTGCTGGAGGTTTGAATAAAGAGTTAAGTAATGATCCCGTGAATCCCCTGAGAACTCAATACAAAGAACACACTAAATTAGTGGTGTGTTTTTAGACCTATTATCAACAGCAGAGGACTGAGTTCATGACTACGTTAGAAGAGAAAGGCACACTTAGCTATAAAACCACTTGTTTCAATTTCACCCTGTTCTCAAAGAGAGTGACTAAATACAACAAAACGAGTAATGTAAGCTTCTGAAAGAATCCCTTGTCCACTTACTTCACATGGAACAGCGTGCTTTAGTTCTCCTTTAATCATATCAAATCTTTGATCCACCCACCTATCGGAAAATTAAAGGCTTTCACTCACAAATTCTCCATTAGTTGGGAAATGTGTGCAGTGGACTGGTTGTCCTCGCCAAACCTCCACATTTACCAGCTGTGGCCAAGCCTCGCAGCAGAGGAATACGACCAGACAATAGGTACACCCAGCCTGACTCCAGGTCAGAGGCTGGCTTCAAAATCTGGCATCTTTTGATCTCTGTATCTTCCTTTTAACAAACACAGTTTTATATCAAATAAAGGAAAGACTTTATTTGATCATTTAAAGAGACACAGATGACATGCAACGAGGATCAGAGGCCAGATCCGAACACAGGATGTTGTGATTATATGATTGCATTTCAGCCAACACAGCCAAATGCAATGTTTTTAAGATCATTTTTTATGGAACTTCTGCCCATAGACGCAGATAAGAGATGGGGATGATATGTGACAAAGATCCATATCCCCCCCAGGGCTCAAAGACACTTGAACTAGACACAAAACTGCTGATTGTGACTTCCGTGACACAGCAATCTAATCACGAGAGCAACTTTCCACCTCCATGCACATCTCAGTTACACTGTGAGTCAAATTCTTCTTTTACTCGGTAATGTAAGCGTAATGGAAGTTATAGTAAAATAACTGTTCAGTGCAGAGATTTTATCCAATACACATTTCCACATCTTAAAAGTGCTACAGCTGATTTTAAACATTAACGTTAATTTAAAAAAAGGGAATATTTGTAAGTTTTTCTCTGATGACGAACAACTTCCAGCAAGACGTGGGCGGTGGTGATTGTCACATCACTAGAGCTTCCGCCACTGCCCACCCTTACAAGGCAAATAGTTAAAATATAGACTCTCAGCAGAGCTGCATTTTCAGGTCAGATCACAGGCTACAGTGAGTCAGAAAGTGGCAAGTTTTCTTTGCATGCAACATTTCTTTGCATGTAAAGGAATAAATTCATAACATTTCCTCTACACTGATAAATAAACAGCTGTTAATGAAAACGCTGGTGTGTGTAGCAATAGGAAAACATTCAAAAAGCTCCTTTAATATAGGTTTGCGAGAGTATGAATTTGCTTTGTTTTGGGAGGTCAAGACAATGGTTGAGCCACTGATTTAGTTTACATCTCATCTAGATTATGACACCTAGTTCAGAATGTAACTGCAAAAACATACGTATTTAAGGAGGAACCCTTCAAGATAGATATGTTCGACCTAGTGAGGATGGATTTTAGATGTTTAAAACGGAAAATATTGAAGCTTTTTTCAACAGGCCATTATTGTCCAAAATAACTTTTTGTGTTTAATCAATCGCAGAAGTTTATTCGCGAGAAAATACCACAGATTCTTTCTGCAACCTCATATTGAATGGGTTTTAATCTTCCATGTGATACAAATTAGAAATCATGAAAGAAGAAATTACATGACTAACTGAGACATTGCATCCAGGTGATAGATAGGGACACATCAGTTTCCACAACTGAGCACAGAACAAACATGCAAACTGAGAGCCGCCAAAACTCTTATCCCCCTTAATCTCTCAGCCTACATCACAGACCAGGAAGCAGCCAGACAACCCCCAACCCAAAGCCAAGGGCAAGCAAGAGAGCACACCTTCGACTGCGGAGAGCAAACAGGGGAGAGGGGAGATCTATATTTCACAAAGCAGGCCCCGGCACTCAGGGTTTGGCATAAGTAAACAATAGCACTAGCAGGCCCATAATTGATGGCACCGTTCCTTTTTATACAGTAAATAGATGTCAAACGGTGGTGGAACAGAGCGACCAGATTAGAAAAGATTTGCAACACCCCAGGATTACAGAAGAATGTCTTCCTTTGATCTTGCACCACTTAGACTTTGATTCCCTGTAATTACTAGAAACAGCCGCTTTCTTCAGCGGGGCCTGAAAAATGATGTATGGCCTTTAACAATTTCTTAATTTTGTGAGGAATTAGGGACGGGGCTCTGGTTAGTGTGACCAAGAACTGAGGTAACATTTCATGCAAAAGATAGAATTTGATTGATTTTTCTTTTTAAACCAGTGAATTTAAAGACAATATGAAAGCAATGTGGCAATGGCAAATAGGTCTGTCACAGTGATGAACCTACAGAGAATTGTTACCTTGATCTGCAGCTTCTTTCTGCTTTACAGAGCTTTACTGTTTAAAAATAAAACCACTGATTTTTTGGATTTTTTTTTACTGCATGTGTCGGTTTGTGAAAAATACTCTATTCTGTAAAGTAACACATAGTTGCAGTTATATATTGGCAGTAATAGTAAGGTAATCTACCTATTTTAAACACTCCACATTTCAAAATGCTGATAAACAGCCACATACTGGAACCTAAAAGTAAGTTCTGCTATTTCTACATAGCCAAAATTAGCATTAACAGCTGTTTCTACAGTGACTCTATATTGGAACGTATCAAAACTAGCTAGTTAGCATGCTAACGTCAGCAGAAGAAAAGACAAAACAAGTAAAAACAACAGGGTGGCTTTACACCACCAGAGACAACTCTTGGCAAGTAAAGGAGTGACATTTGATGATAAATTCCCAACTTTCTTCTAGACAGCTGTTAATGCTAATGTTGGCTATGCAACAAAACTTATAAATATTTCCTTCAAAGCCACTGTATGAGGAAATAACATTGGCCTCCCTTCATGGACCAGATCAGACAGACGACACTGAAAGATACAAACGCTCATTTTTACCGGGATTTTACTACACAAAAAATAAGGTCAGCAGAATGATTTGAAATAAATCTTAATATCAATCCAACATGTAAAGGCTTCAGATGTGAAATGTCAGTTAGATAACAGAACAGCAGGATGTTTGTTTTAAAACCTGTAGTATGTTGCTAAATGCCATTTAAACGTGAAACAGAGAGGAACTTAAGTCTGTTCACTCATGAGTACCTTTGAATCATATCGTGTGCGTGTTATGAATGTGTTGTGTAAACACAACACTCATCATCTCATCCTGCATGTATCAGTGAGAGTGAATGCTGAGCGTCATCAAGACGACTCGTGCAGATAGACGACTTCCTCCAGCAGTGAGAGGCGGTGGCGCGGTGGGTTGGCGATCCAAGCAGTTGCATGCTACGGAAGAAGATAGCAAAGATAGATGAAAGGCTGCCTGCATGTGAGGCTGGAAGAGAAGAAGATGAGATGTGGGGGGGAGTCTCCAAAACAATTCCATTATTGACACAGTAAGTGCAGGCAATAAGGGTCTTCTCTTCTGGGTCCTCATCAAAGTTCTTTCCAGGAGGCCAAAAGGGAAATAAAGCGCCACAAAGCTTGAACCAAATCACTCTTGGGCATCAAAGGATTGGCATTATCTCACACAAATACACACAAGCTCACAGCATTCTCAGAGGCTTCTTGGAGCAGCGTAATGCTTTGATGTGCATTTATCTGGATGTTGCAACCTGGACTTACTGGGCCACCATGTTTTAAGCAGTCGACCGAGTTACACTTTGTTAAAAGAGACCAATACTGATATTTCTGTAGGTGCTGCATGAACAAATCTAAATGTTGTGAGCAGCGGAGAATTGCTCCCAGTGACATCAAAACCTTTTATATCCCATCTATATCTAATTGTGTCCTATTGTCTCTGGTCTTGAGTCTGGAGGTGCAGCCAGATGGCAGTGTGAGAGCGGTTTAATGTGGGTGTCCTGCTGGCATTGACCTTGTAAGTGCAACATCACTGCTAAGAGCCATCCTCAATTTCTCTGACCTCTCCCTTTGTCTACTCTCCATTGTCTCTCAAAGACAGAAATGCCACACCATGATGAAACTACTTAGTTAGATGTTAGCAATTTAGGGTTAGTGACCCATTTCACTTTGTCACCTATGTATCCTTGAATCTTAAATAAAAAATTCTCAAAGGTGATTTCAAAATCTGTATTTTAACACGTTTTGTCTTCTTTTCTCCCACCCTTTCATTAGTGCATTGTTGTTTCCACCACCACCGCTCAGAGTATGTCACACTTATAAAATATCCAATACCGACAGATACCAATATATCGGTCGAAACTGCAGCGTAGACAGCTTGTAATGGCAGCACTCGCCTAGCCTGCATGCTTCTCTGGGATTTAGGCGATGCTTCCTCTCTGCAGAGTTTGTTATACCTTTACCCTTATTCTCTTAAATGCCCATGAAGATAAGATGGCTGCGTGATAAGTGAGCGTGCAACTCCCTGCACAGAGAAGATACAGCGGATGACAAGAGGAACAAGTGTGCCTCACTTCTTTGTGGGTCTTAAATTTCAAAGAGAGATCGGTGTGGGCAGGAGGAGCTGGGAATCTCGCATGAATGGACTCAGCGATCCCTGTAACAATTTAGTCACATCACGTGAGAGATGAACAATCGTGAAAATCAGGAAGATACGTTTTATTGAAATTTGGATCTCCACAAAAGCTACCAAAATTCTCCATTGTGCAACATACCATCATGACATGATTTGCTCTTCACTATGAGTGGGTAGATTTTGAGTGCATACAACAATTGGCCTTATCTTAGCATGACAGTGTGCGTGTGTGAGAGAGAGAGAGGAAAGAGCGAGAGCATGCAGATCTAAAACTATTAAATTCTTAGGGCGGTTGAGGCAATTGCTCAGTTCCAGGATGTAGTTTTTGAGCAATTCAAGGTTTTGTGATTTGCTTCAGGGCTCTTAAGTGTCAAAGTAAGTGAGGGTAGTAAGTAAGGGTCTCAGTTTGGATACTTCTGTTAGTGCACTTAAATGTAGACCACTGCGTACACAGTGTACTCACTGGCGTAATGCGTGAACTTTGACAGGGTAGAGTAGTCGTAAGTCAGACGTGTCTGATCTGACGTACGTGTGGTGGACCGTGATTGTCACCGGCCTAAATATCTGTTGGCTGCTTAGCTCCCTTGACTTTAAAATTAGTTTTTGTGTTTGTGCCCCCTAGGCATTGAAATTAGGCCACTATTGGCACTGATGTCATATCCGCTCTCCTAAGCCCGTATTTTCATCAGTTTGAAAAGAAGTGGTCATCCCTCCCTTTCCATTATATCGCCATTAAGATGGCGACCGTTGAGAGTTCATCATTTGACACTCAGCACACTGAATATTGCCATAATTGCCAGATTGAACAAATTTATTCCCTCAAATCAGCTTAAACAAGTACAAAAATACACAAACTAAGACAAGGTGTTGCAGTGGTCACCTACTGGGATTTACTATACAACAACATTATTTTTCAGCAATTTTACAATTATTTGAAATTACTTCTCTATTATTTTACAATTAAAATGTTCATGTTTTACGTCCCTGGTGGAGAAAAGTCTTTTAATAATCCTGAAATAACTGAGAAGCTTGAGAATCATCACGGCTCACTGCGTTTTGTGTGTGCATTTGCGTGCACTTGACTCACATGCCTTGCAGGTCTGAGCACACCGATGCACTCTCAAAGCTGCACACACGCACGCACACGTGAGTGATGAAAATTCAATAGATGACAGACAAAGCTCTATTGTGCCACATTAATAAGATTTAATACGGAGATTTCTTTTTCTCTGACACTGGCAGGCCAACTTGTTCTTATTGGCAAACTGGTCTTATCTCAGCATCTTCCAACAGCGTCATTCATGATTAGGCCTCTAGCTTATCTAAATGGAGGACTCCAGTTTTTAAGGCACCCTGGCTCCCTCGTAGGAAAATATCAAAGTTGCAGTTCTAATGTAGGAAAAAAATAAAATGCATTTGGTTTTCAAATTTTTATTACAACAAGACAAAAACAAGTACTGGTGCTCAGTTTGTACATGTGCTATGAAGCTTCTTGGACTGCAGTAACAAGCAGCATAGATAACACACACACACACACACACCAACTGAAAAACCCTCTTCTCATTTTGTTATGTTGTTGCACAAAGACCAAAAAATTATGTTGGTGGGTGAAACCTGTAGGACTTTATTGCACTGATGATGCTCACACTGTATAGGGTGTTGTTGGACAGATGTGGGAACTCCAGAATTTAAGCTTTTATTGGTGTGTACTGGCATCTCTTATAATGTGTTACTGGATTTTTTTGGGGGGGGTGGACTGTATCAAACATCGCACAATTGTCTAGACTGTCTTTACCTTTTCGCTGCTCATTTCCCCCCATGGTAATTAAGATTTCCTTGTATAATCTGAACTGCAGCAAACAGCTGTTGTTGCATGCTTTTTCTTATGTGTCCTGCGCTACAGAAGAATTTTCATTCTTTTATATTTTACATGATTATTTTTTATCTCCCTTCCCCGATTCACCCCATTTTTCTATCGTCCATTCCATGCCATCGTTTTTATGCATGTGTGGCAATATTGTACAACTGGTGCATGTACACTACTGTCTCTGTGGTACTTAATACATTGAATTCTAATAATAAATAATATTCTATAAGATTTCAGTACCTTTTAAGACCCAGTCAAAGACATTGCTGATGAAGAGCTTTTTGATCTCACTCTGTGTCACCGAGCCTTTAGTTCTATTGTTGATCTATTTGCATCGTCCCTGTAAAATAAACTGATGAATGAAACAAATAAATGGATAAAGTTAATGGAATTTCTGTCCTTTTTTGAGTCAATGGAATGACCAAAAAAAAAAAAAAAATCCATTTACAGCAGTGTTGTTCTCAAACTTTCTTTGACTCATTCTTTCATTGTGTGTGTGTGTGTGTGTCAGTGCATGCTATGTAACCCTGTGACTGTCAGCATGTTTTGGCACCATTTTCTCAACAAAGCAAATTCCTATGGATGTGTTTTTTGCTGCATTTGAAGTGATATTGGGAGTTTGGGTTTTGTGCCAAGGGGAGGCCTACATCATTCATTATGCCCTTGCCCATCAAGTAGCACAAGCTGTACTGCTCTGGAGTCATTCCAAGAGGGCTCTCGTCATTAGCTTGCCACTTGGCGGCCAATTGCTTGAGCAAAGGACACAAAAGCTGCAGTCCACCCCTGCATGCTCTGATTGCTCTGAGAGGGAGAGAGAGAGAGTGAGTGAGAGAGAATGAGAGAGAGAGGATGGGGGGCCTCCTTTTTGGCATGGCGGAACATAGATTCTAGTAGCAGGGTGGTTGTTTGGTTGTTTTGGCACAGGATGTGCAGGACAGAGGTAAACGGGGTCTCTATCACTTCTGTGAGTTTCCAGATGATTCATGGCCCGGCAGTTTGAAGGAGTTTCCTCATGCATGATTTGATGAGGCGGAGTAATAGCTAATATCCAACCTAAGGACAGACACAGAGAATATGTGTATAATTCATTCCTTTTTTAAATTTCTGTCACTTTTACTGAATGAAAAATAATCCTCAGATTCTTCATAATAGAAGTGTCTTTGTTGTCGTGGCAGGTGTTTAATTAATCCATCACATAAATGAATCGTTTCCAATCAAAGTGAAGGACGGGAGAAATAACCGGCAGATCTGCCGACACTTCAAGAAAATAGGAGCTCTATTGTCCATGATTTTGACATGAAATAATGACGATAAATCAAAGGCTTGGATCTGTCTTGATCCTTTCCCTTCTCACTGTCTCCTTCGCCTCTTCATTCTCTCTCTCTCTCTTGCTTTCCCAACCAGTGGATTTTGCCATGCTGTGGTCCTCCTGCGCCTCCAGGCCCTCAGGTTATTTGGATATTGCGCGGAGTCAAAGCCCTGTCAATCAGATAAGCAGTGACCTCGCAGACCCAGCAGATAAGACGTTACATGGCAAGAGGAAATGGCAGACAGCAGGGGACACAAGGCCCGACTATGAAGGTTCGGTGAAGCGAGACTGATCACAACGGCTCTTCAAAACTGAGAAAGGCTGCCAAGAATGAAAATATATTGCTTGCGCCTTCTCTATCTCCCAATTTTTATTGACACAGTTTGATTTAGACCTCGCTGGCAAGCGCTTGTCTTTTCATCTGTAAGGGGAAAAAAAGAAACCCAGTGTGCAAGGTGTTACAAGTTTGCACTCAAAAAGTGTGAATGGAAAAGGAAACAAGTATGAATGTTGTCTTTTATATATTAGAAAGCCAATGTTAGCCTGTTATACAGTGGAAAAAGTTCTGAGTTATTTTTTTTCAAGTAACATTTCTCAGAAATATCAAAAGCCAATGAAAAACTGCATCAATTATGAGTCTTTAATTATCACCGATAGACACCCAAAAACAAAGCATTCATGCCAGATTTAACAGTCTCAATAAATGGATTGCACATTCTGCTGCTACAGACTCACTGAGGTGGTAGGAATAAGACAAACTTGCCAGTCATTCCGTTACACTGGGAAATTACAAAAGGATGAATGAAGGGCGAGTCTTTGTTTAGGATGGCAGCTTTTGGGTGGTCCGCAGGTTGGAAGCCCTCTGGGAGGGATCAAGGAGACCTCCACATATAATACCAATACGACGACCTGTTGAAACAGGGTAGACGATGTTAATTCAGATGCAACTCAGCCACAACCAAGAATACATTCTCTCCCCCTATTTGGAAATTAATTTTTCCGCAAAGCTATTACTTTTCATTCTTCCCATAATTAAATAATTATAAGTACGTTTTGGAAAAACAAACTGGCTCTTGCCCGCGTCTGAGTAAAAAACCCCACATATATTATATGTAGAAAAAGCATAAGACATCTCATTGCTCCAAAAGCCTAAATAAATACCAAAAATGCAGCACAACACAATACAAAATGTTGATTTTAATAATTTTGTCCCAAATACACAAGCCACATGATTATCTAAAGAAATGTTTGCTGAGTCCACACTCTTTTATTTCAACACTCTGCCTTATATTCACACATATTCAAACATATTTAGGTCTGGGAGCTGCCCAGGACAACCACAGTCCTCCACTGCTGGCCACTGAGTCGATGGTTCAGTGCTTTTCTCAAGAGCCCCTTGATGGTTGTTGTTGAGGGAGGGGAGAAAAGTACTCATTCAACCCCACAAACAGTCTGGGGGTTCAAACACAGCTGTCACAAGCTCTCCTCTAACTGAAAAGGGGTACCGCTGCAAAGAGTAGACCCATAAAGCCAATTAAACTCAGTTTAGCTGATTTTTTAAAAGACATTATATAAGGTTTTTAAACCCAGTTGAACTGATATTATTCCTCAGTGTCCAATGTTAAAATGCATCACACCAACAGTTGTACATTTTATTAAACATGAGCGTATTTGCATTTGTAAAGTACCTTCTTTTTTGTGCATTGCAAAAATGTGATGCTTCCATTCATTTGGATTTATTGCTGTTTTATGTGATGCAACATCATGGTGGGCTGACTCTTTCAGCACCTTTTGATTTACCTTTTGATCCTACTTTGATAATTAGATATTAATGAGATTCACATTAAGGTGTCAAACATTATTTGCCAGATCTAAAGGGATTGCATGCAGCCTGCCCGCCTGAGTACTGTAGGTCTCAGGATGTCAGAGGACTCAGGTTACAAGACCCACCACATTCTCTGTGTAGCTGAGGACTGTGGTTAAGTGTTTTTCCCACACTTCACCCTTTATCCTGGAACACCTATGGCTATGGCACTATCTTAGCACGCTTTTCATCATGTTAAACTGGACCAAATATATTTGTGGACCAGGTCAGCATTTTTCTAATATCCAACAAAGTAGTGTGAAGTAGTGTGCAATTAAATAAACATGAAACTGGATTAGACAATAAATGTAGAAATATAACGGCAACTTTGTGCATGTACGTACATGTTTTTAACTCAAAGACCTGGCCTTAGCAAGAGGTTGATATAGTGAATTAATATATTTAATGGCAATTTCCTCTCCACACAGTACGTGAGTGACTGAATTACATTTCTTTCTGTGACATTTAATACATATCAGCAGATGCCAAAGGCTGCAAACAATTGACTTAAGTGTGTGCCTACAGTGCCCTCTATTGCTCAGAATAGAGACTAACAAATGGATCAAACGTTGTGTAGGACCAAAATAAATAAAAACATAAAAAAAAAATAACAACTTGTATATAGAAGATACATATAGATATAAATTTAAAGTGTAAGGATGTAGAAATAATCAATACAGGCCATCAAACTGTGGAACTTTCAGAACACAAGTATTATTCCTGGTCGGTCTGTATAAAGCTTTTAATGGCCCTCCTCTACAGTACAAACCAAATGGGACTTCACATTTACAAATCCCTCAGACCCATTTAAGCCATAAAACACCAAGTCCCTTAAATGCCCTTAAATATGACGAGACTGTTGGTAGTACATATGCATCAAAAGTATGGAACATCTTGATTAGAAACCTGCACCTCCATTGGGTTTCTTTGGCTTCATTTATTTTTCTTTGGTTTAACATTGTGATGTTATGTCTCTTTTTTTTTTTTCTCTACTGTCTTGTGAATGGAAATATACACTGCAAATCAGGTAGTAGTACTTAACTAAGAAAGATACACTGTCTGTCTGTCTGTATTTCTGTTTAACCACGGCTGGATTAATCTTTCAGGAGGCCCTCGAGATAAAATTTAATGTGGGGCTCATATTGACACCCGGTATACACAGCAATTTCACACATCTTTGCCTGCTCACCACTTAACATCAAGCGACTTTGGAGTGAAACATTTTCTTTAGAAACCCATTCAGTTGTAAAATGTAAGTTCGAGGGATTGGCCTGAAAAGAGTTCAGTAGCCTATGTTGACAAAGTATTTAATCTACATCGCATTTATGTGCCAGTTTATACACTGATGCAGTGAAGTTTTTGTCAGATACCACTGTGTGGTATAAATAAGCACAAAGGGTTTAGAGGGTAGACAGAACAGGGAACCACTCGGATTAATTTTCTTTTGATTTGGTTTGGAAAGTACAGTATTATTATTATTATTATGATTATTATTATTATTAATTTTAGATTACAGTTAAATGTATAGGCCTGGATTGAATGAGCGAGACAAAGTACATGTGGAAAAACTCGAGTGCATTTATTTATTTTTTGGTATAATTATCATTATTATTGTTGTTGTATTTGAGGAGGTGAAGATGCGTCTTACTTTTTTTAAATATATATATTTTTTTATTTATTTATGTATTATTTGTTTATATTTCACGGTTACGCGCCTTCTCCAACTTGCTGAAAATACTACATCCGGTTTACCCGGAAGTAAGCATAATTCCCAAAGATGGCGGAGCAAGGTCCGATGGCCATAGCGATGCGGCTACGAAATCAGCTACAGTCCGTCTACAAACTGGACCCGCTGAGGAACGAGGTGAGCGGCCGTGTTGCGGGAGCTCATCCGCGCCGGGGCGGAGACGTGCGGGGACTCAGACCCCGGCAGAGGCGAGTTAAACGCGCGCGTTAACGGGAGATCGTTGTCGTCTCCGCTGCGCTGATGGAGAGAGAGGGAGAGCGATGCTGAAGAGAGCCGTGTGTGAGCATGCGTGGACCGGGGGCGGGCGACGGGCGACGGGCGGGGGGGTGGGAGTCTGCCCGTGTTGTTCTGCCACAACGTGCCGAAATCTCGTTAACTAACGCTTATTTCGCCCGTTTTGCCCCATTGACGGAGCCGCGTTCACCGGTCCCAACCGGGAGTTTATGAGTAGTTCAAACGGGACACGAGCGGGCGGGCGGGCGCGCGCGCGGGGACGGCAGCCGGCTCCGCGTCTTCTCCCTCGGCTTGTTGTGTAACGAAGTAACGGCGCGTGTGTTTCAACGGGAACAACGACTTCACGTCGTGTGCAGCTGTTACATGACTTTGTTGGGTGTCGTTGGGGTCGCTGCTGCTCCCAACCGACCCCCAAAGCTCCCAGAAACCGGAGCTGACCTTCGGCCCACTTTTCATTTAAATGCCCGTGGCCTCTCACGTGGAGCTTAGTTTTATTCTGAAAATCCGCCGGCGTTTCGGTTGTACGCGCGGAGGTCAAAGGTCGGGGTCAGCTGTGCGTGCGTCTTGCACATACAGGAAACGCACAACACGGCCCACATCTTTAAAGGGTTTGGCACAGACCGACCAGGTTATTGTCCTAGAAAGTCTTAACTTTGCTGCCCCACAGACCCTGCTCTCACTTATGCACTTGTCAGCTGTTGTGATAAGACTGGACAAGTGTGAAATGGTGATTTGATCACGCCTCACCAACACCACATTACCCAGCAGTGATTAAAATGATTGTTTATTAATCACGACTTTATCTGATCATCACCTGCATTGACATGAATGCTGTGTATTTGGTTGCGCAGGTGTTTAAAATGAACAAACGCAGTGGAAGTTACAGGCGACTAAAAACTGTCTTAACTTTACCGCCACAGAGAGACTGACCCTCACTGAGCTTTTTTTTTTTTCTTTTCTTTTCTTTTCCATCCAAGTCCATCCATTTACAAAAGCTTTGTTATTCCTTCACAAGCCGAAACGCAGAGCCTTAGTTTTCGGCCTCACGAACTTTTGGGAGAAAGACGGAGAAATTGAACTTGACTGTTCCTTTTTATGTATATTCATGTGATGCACTTGATGCATGTGATTTCTGTGTTGTAAAGCACTTGTATGAATGGTGCTATACACATAAAGTTTATTATTACATATGAAGGGATCTTCGAAGACATGTTAATGCCATATATGCCATATAACACATGTTAATAAATATATATATATATATATTATATTTTTGTGTAACATGGAGGTGCTGCTTATTAATTTTGCTATGAAATTAATCACAATTGAACCATTGTTCAAATGTTTTATGAGTTTGAGTTTTTGCTTCGATTGTTTTTTTTTTTTTTTTTCCTCCATAAAGGAGATGTACATAAGTTCAAGTCTGTCCAAAGAGATCCCTTCATAATGTGATTCCTATATAACTGATGAGGAGCAAAATTCAAAAAGGGGAAAACGTCACAGTGATAAGGTTAATAAGAACATCTATTTGTCTGTCACCTGCTGTGGAAACTACATATTAGCCCGAGATAACTTCAGAGTATAATTTTGCACAGACTAAAGTCTGTGAACTGTGAAAAATTGTGAAGCTGTGTTTTTCAAGCCGTTTTGATCCCACAGAACATAAATGAAATGTGGATTTTTATTTTTTACTTTCAGATGCGATTTTCTTAAATTTAAAGTTGTGTGGAGGATTTGTGCTTGTTAAACTTGACACTGTTTTGGGGGATAATTTAACATTTTGTTCATCTTAACAGGAAGAGGTCAAGTTGAAGATCAAGGATCTGAACGAACACATCGTGTGCTACCTTTGTGCGGGGTACTTCATAGACGCCACAACAATAACAGAGTGTTTGCACACCTGTGAGTTTTACCACAGCTGGACAAAAATAATAATAATCTGTTCTCACATTGTTTATTTGCAAAAGTTTCTCTGCCGTTTCGCGGGAGACATTTTCAGCAGGATGTCCATCGGGATAATTAACAGTCTTTGTTTCTTGTTGCTCTGCAGTCTGTAAAAGTTGTATTGTGAAATACCTGCAAACAAGCAAGTATTGTCCAATGTGCAACATCAAAATCCACGAGACGCAGCCTTTACTCAACCTTAAACTGGATCGAGTGATGCAAGACATTGTCTACAAACTGGTGCCTGGACTTCAAGAAAGTAAGTAAAAAGTCTGCGCTCTGGGAAACTTGTACCTCACCAATGTTTTGCAAATTGAAACATGAATTTCATTATCTACCTGTGATGTTTGTATGATAAGCTCATGACATGTTCATGTTTCAACAGGTGAAGACAAACGAATAAAGGAATTTTATCAGTCACGTGGGTTAGAGAGAGTCATCCAACCTGCTGGGGACGGTAGGTCTTCACTTTTAATCCTCCTTTCTGTGACGTTGTTGGTATAAAACCCACCACAGTGCAGCACTTGCACTTGACAGTTCAACAGAGGTGCAGTTCTGTGAGCTGCCACCAAGTTGCCTGATATTATATGGACGGTGAGACCATCTGTTTTCACCATCGGCATTTGTTTTACATACTTTATTTCTCGTCTCATTAGATGCAGTACCCGATGCTACAGGTTTACCGTACACAAGCTTCGACCATTCAAAAGCTCACTTCTACAGATACGACGAGCAGGTTTCACTGTGTTTAGAAAGGCTAAGGTAAGCTTTGATAGATTTATCTTAAATGTATCACTTTGACATAAGTCTGATGTGAATATGAAGGCGACTGTGTGATAGTGCGTTTTGTTACCTGTGAGTTTTCAAGATAGACCTGTCCAGCATAACAAGTATTTTTCTGTGCTCTCTGTTCTGTTTTTGTCTTTATAGTTCATCGCTTGCTGGCAAAGATAAGACAAAACTTACTCTTCAGGTAAGTCGTTTTTATCTCAGATGTGTTTAGTATTGTATTTCAGTAAGAGTGTGTGTACTTGGAGAAATTGTTGAGCTGGTTGTGGATGCTTTCAAAGTGACTTGGGTTTGCACAACCATGGAAAGCGTGTCTCTGCGGGCTAATTTTTGAAGCCATAACAAGTCATTTTCTGCCTTTAGCTGCTAAGTAAATACATGGCACAATGACATCTGCAGCAACAGCAGAAATCAGCACTCAGAGCTGCTTAGTCTGGCTGCAGATGAAGCCTCGTGCTCACAGAGAGACACGGATAAGTGGGACAAGCGCACACAGTGAAGCATACTGTAATCACCCCCCCCCCCACCCAGCCCACCCAGCCCACCAGTCTCTCAATTATTGAGGATTTTATAATTGTCCGAGAAAATCTTGTGGTTCTTCAACCTATAATTTGAAGCTCAGTAAGTCATGTGAGTAATGTTTAGATTGATTAGATCTGAACTTTTAAATCTGAGATGAAAAAAAGTCGTCTTACAACCTAATATCACACAACAATTATTGTATTAATATCCACTGTAGACCTGGATTATAGACAGTAGGGACATGTCCATACCAATGTCAAGCTGTTTCCCCGCTATATATGTTACAATTTACAGACGAGAAACTATTGATGTTTTGCCAAAATAGACGGAATTTAAAAAAGAAAAAGAAAACAGAGTTTGACAATCCAAGGGGATCACAGCAGACCCTTAGTTCACACAGAGAAGCTCATCTCCTGCTGGGTATTATACATTTATTTCCTTTCTTTTAGCATTTTCTAGAAAATTGATCATTTCCAGATTGATGTAAATTCATAAAATCAGAAAAAAACACAATATACGTCCAGTTTCAGGCAGGTTATATCAGTAAACATATTCAGTTAATTTAAACTTTCTGCTAAATCAAGACTTTTTGAGTGTGCGCGTGTATGTGCACATATGTGTGTGTGTGTGAATGAGAAAAGAACAAAAACGAGTACACACATTATATTGGCCATCTAACAAAAATAAAGATGAAACCAAACCTGGAATAAATAGTGGCAACAGATCATTTGTAGCATTTGGTGCTGTCAGTAACTTAAAGCACATTGTTAGACAAGTTGTCTGTCTCTGAATTAACGTGATTCACTGTCCCGTGAATATCTAAATATGTCGTCTGTCATTTGCAGCAAATTTCACAATCTGAAATAAAGGAAGACAAAAAACTGAAAAATAATGTGTTTTATCATACGGCAAAGTTCAATAAGGATGTAAATCTGACAAAAGTCATTATTTTGACAGGGATCCTTTAGCAATGTCTGTCCAACATATTCATCATAATGTTTTTTTCTCATTATACATTGAAGCAGTTTAAATATGAAGGTGTTTGAAACTCTGCTTGCTAAACAATTCCAAACCCACCAAAGTGAATAAAATGCCGACCTTATCAGTTGTTGCTGAGGTTTTCCACTGTGCGGCCACACGCTCTTGACAGGCTCATTTGTCGAGGGATGTGTGTATCGGGGTGTAATGACTGGATCAAGGCTTGAATAATGATCACTGTGGGAGCAGATTAACTAAAAGACATGGCTTGAGTCAAATTCCACTGGTTATTCTGCACGCTGCCCAAATGCGTCGTCGTCAGACCGTCTGCAAAGACTTTGGTCGGCCAGCAGAGGGCAGCCTTGTCCAGCAAACGCCTGTGTGCGGCTGAGATTTCAGATTTCATTTTTGCTTTTGAAAAACGTTTTCACTCTCATGGATTTTAAGTCACTTTCCTCTGTTTCCAGAGCAGTTTGAATGGCAGATGTTATGGTTTTGATGTTACACTGAGATGAGACCTGGTGACTGCTGCAAGTGTCAGGGCATCATTACCTACCTTTGTCCTCTTTGACCGCTGTGTGTGGTTAAAATGTGTTTATTGTTGTATCTAATGTTACATTATAATAATAGTAATGGGAACGTGCAGCTTCATTTGTTCCATTCCTGACCGGTGTCGTGACTTTTATTGTAACCTCTGTGTGGAAATAGATTAGTCAGCAATGAAGACCCTCCTTATTAAAATATAAAAACAAAGGTGCAAACACGCTCTGGAGTCTAATGCTGGATCAGTTTTACAAGGACAGCCGTGTCCTCGTATCAGTTCTGGATTTGAATTCTGACCTGACTCGTAACCTTTGTTCCTGATGCAGCATCTGATCCTCATCTGTTTTTACAGAGGTGGCAGTTTGTTAAATGAACTTTCTGCCTCGAGTGTTTAAAGAAATACTCTCTTGTACTTCATGCAGGAGAAAAAGAAACTTAGCTCTTTGGCTTAAAGACGTGTAATACGTCGGCTGAGACTGGAAGCCATCCAGCGGTAACCTTTTTGTTTTCGGCTGTAAATCTGAGTTGTAACAGGAGTGTGCCCGCACCCGTGTCCTTAGACTGTTTGCTGCTCTTCTTACACGCTTGGAAACGTGCTGAGTGTTGCATTGATTTTTCATGAAACTTTTTTAAAAATGCAAAAATTAAAACCAGCAGTTTATAGACGACAGCCAGAGCTTCTAGTGTTACAAGAAATCTGAGGAGACATTTATGGCTGTCGGGCTTTTTACTGTAACTGAACGGCAAAAGCAGAAATGTAGGTTAACACTGAGCAAAAAGTTAATTCCACACCAGTCTGTACTGTCTACACGGAGCAAGTTAAATGAGGGATACTTTCCATGGTTCAGTAAACGGGCATCTTAACCTGCAGTGTAAACATGAAAACAAGACTTCTGCCTAATTGGCTCCCTGGTGACCACATGTGTTGGAGCAGCAAAGACTTGATTGTGTTATCCTTTTCTTTTTGAACGTGTCATTGACTGATCGTTTTTCTTGGCTGGAGAATTTTATGTGCATTTGTTTGACCTTGTCTCTGCAGCAGAAGTTTGTTCGCTGTTCGGTCCGAGCAGAAGTAAGACACCTACGAAAAGTGCTCTGTCATCGGCTAAACGTGGAGAAACACCAGGTCAGTCAGTCACAGCCAGTGATCCGATAGATGTGGTAACGTAACATCACACTCAAGTTCGGTCTTTGCTAACGTGAAGAAAGTGAGTGAAATGTGGCTGTTGAGCTGTTTCATCAGCTCCCTTCAAAAGACTTGCGTACTTGGATCATTTAACCATTTAACCTGTTATGACTTTGATAAATCACTGGTCAGTTTGGATTGGAGCAGTTTCCTGCCGCATCCAACTAGGAAACACTAATGATATTCAAAACTCTTAGGTCATTAATTCAACATTTATGGAGACCCTGTTGATGGAGAGTTAACAAAAGATGTGTCCAAATGAAATGTTGAATATTGGGACGTGCCAAGATACAGTACATTGACCATGGATGCTAGTGGTTCTCAAATCAAGGACCCTTAACTGACACGAATGAAACCAGAGTCTGAGAAGAGTTTTTTTTTTTTCCTCTCCGTGTTTTATTACACAAAGTGTTTGAAACCTCTGAACAAAATAGTCAAACATTGTGTGATTGTGTTACTGCTATGGGTGAAATTATAGTATGAAATATAAATAAAAAATATTTTTTTTTGCAGGGAACCCCATCGAGGACTCTTGCGAGTCCACGAACCCCACTTTGAGAACCACTTTATGCTACATATATACTTAGAAATTAGCCGGAACACAACTGACAACCTAAAAACACAACAATGTGAGGGCAGCCTTCGGTAACTGACTGGTTGAGGTGCCGATCGTACATTCGGAAGCAGTATTGTTGTGCGTTGCGTAGAACCGGCTAAGCAAACAACGAATAACTTCATCGTGTTGGCCCCGTTTATGAGACTTAAATTCCACTTTCAAAGTATCTTTAATCAAAATCGCTACAATAAAGAAACGGTGGGAAGACACCTGACACCGTGTCCGGGTCCTCTCTCTCTGGTATCGGCCATGTTTCCCTCAGATCTGTAGAGAATGAAGAGAGTTACTCTGTTTAAGGAAGTTTGAGTTAAATCTTCAATTAAAGTGAACAAGTGTTTTCATTGTTGTGATAAAACCTCATTTAACAAATATTAGTTTGTGATAACATCGGGACAAACATGTCTAAAAGTGTGTTTTTAAAATAAACGTATTTCTGTTCCTCTGTCACATCTATTTTTTATTTTTTTTTAACATATAAAAATAATCCCAGCTGTTCCTTTCAGATTCCGTTTCACATCTGTTTGTGTGGTCTCCCTATAGGTCCAGATGTTGTTCAATAACGAGTCTCTGCCCGATCACATGACCATGAAACGACTATGGCTCTCACACTGGTTTGGCAAGGTACAGTACAGCCAGTGTCCACAAGTGCCAACAAATGTCATACATTCCTTTACACTTGAACAGATTTTCTTTTTACTAGTTCATTTTTAAAATCTGCGTAACAGCAAATTCTCAGTCGCTGAACTTGATAGCGAAATTGAAAATTAACCAACATGACTTGTGAAATAGTCAACTTTAAGTGTGTCAGATGCAAAAATAATCATTTATTTCTTTACAATTTTTCTCCCCCAGGCCCAACCATTAGTCCTTCACTACACCATCAAGGATAAAAGGACCAGATAGGATTTGTTTTCAGTCTGATGATAGCTGTACATATTTTGTACAATACATATTCTATTTTAATAGTGTTTGTGTACATATACTTATTTTCCTTGTTTTGTATTTTTGAAAATAAATTTTAAATGGGAAAAATAATAGTTTGTATGACTTGATTAAGGTACACCGTGTTTTTGTTCCCCCTAAAATCTACAGAAAAGATAAGCACCTGTGTGAGCGCGTGTGTGTGTGTGCACGTGCCATGAGTGATGGAGTGATCGTCCATTTAACTTTTAACTTTTACTCATTGCAGAGTTTGATACCACATTAGTTTTCTATTTGGTATCTAACGAGCTTTATGAAGAAAAGGCCTTATTTTGGTAAAAAAAAAAAAAAAAAAACCCTAAAACCTATTTTGGTGTTATTAAGCAACCAAAAAAGCCAAGTTTTACTAATGAAGCAGCAACTTTCTCTGCACAGCTGAACTATAGTCTGTCATTAGCAACAGAAGATAGAAGCATCAGTCGCCATCATAGAGACAATCGGAAAATGCTCATGGGCACTCCGGTGTTGAATGAAGATGACGTTAAATATGAGGTAAGTAAGAATGAAAGTTGTGCTGTTCACATGCTCTGCTCCAACATGTCATGGTTTTCAATTTGCCCTTTTAAATGTTGAATCTGTGAATGCAAATCGATTCGCACACTTGAGTAAAATAAGTAAATCTCAGATGTAAAAATACTTTTTTCTGTGATGTGAATGAAGAACAGCTATAAGGCACTGAGATATCGTTACATCATTTTGTGCCTACTTAAAGTCGATGTGTAGTAGAAGCACAGTTGGCAGCTGTTACAGTGCTGAGACTGTGGATATGTCAGTTTCAGCTCTAAACATCTGGACACATTCTTCTTTGTGGAACTGCTCAGCCTCTGTCAGGTTACACGGGGACTGTGAGCGATTTTTAAAGTCTGGACTCTTTTCTTGGCCAGTCATTGTTGTTCTGGAGCCATTTCTGTCCAGCTTTGGCTTCACGTTTGGAGTTGTTGTCTTGTTGGGAGTAAATCTTCTCCCATGGTGCAGTGCTGTTGCAGTCTGCAGCAGGTTTTTCTTGTTAGATATTTCTACCCTGATTTCCTCTTCAGTGTCCCCCCCCAGGCCCTCACTGTGTCTGCTGCAGGGAAACTTTGCCACAGCAAGATGCTGCCACCGCTAGTACCAGTCTTCTTATGGTGTGTTTCTGTGTGTTGTGCTGTGGAAGACTCTAGCTTCAGATCGTAAGTGTTTTGCTCTGTCTCTCTCACTAGTGCTCTCCTCTGACAGATACTCAGCCTGCTCTGGGCAGATTTACAGCTGTGCCACATCCTTGCCGTTTTAATAACCTCAAATCTGAGCGCTATCCATCCCCTTGTGAGTGTTGTATCCCTTGAACTGTTCTGAGCGTGCCGCACAGATTTGTTTGTAATGTTGCGTTGTGTGAATTAGCCCTTCTATATTGCAGGTTTATGATGCAATAACTTCTAAAAACTGTTGGCCAGCTAGCGATTTGCTAAGTGGGCAAAGACGCAACCTTGTTTCACCCGCGAACACTTCATCACCAAGAGTACTTTTCTTTTCAAGGTACTGAACTGATTTGCACTGAATTCGATCAAAGGATCAGTCATGGGCCAGGGAAAAATCCATCAAATTTCAGGATCCAGATCATTTATAATGAACTTGATATTCTTTTTTCTTTCTTTCTCCCTCCTCTGAAGTCTGGTGTATGGTAACTTGTATGTTCTTTGACATTGGCCTTGGTGGACGTCTGTGCCCTTCTAGTTTATTCTGTGTTTTATTGTTGTTATGAAAAGACCTTTTTATTCTTAACAGTGCTCACAAAGTCCTATTGAATCCACTGGGATTCAATGTTGTAAATGAATAACAACCAATACCATTTCCATAGGTGGCATTTTGAAACATTTTGACCACGATGTCTATCAATAGCTGTCTCAACCTTTTTATAGGCACTTGTGTATCGCTTGATCTGTCTTGACCTACATAGTCTATGGACGGTAGCTCTAACTCCAGCTCATAGGCCTCTTATAGTTATTTTCAGAATAATTAAACACTATGAGAGCCTGCAAATTTGAGTGTCAAAAAATGTGAGGTATTTTTTTGTTTACTTAAGGGGAACTTTAATGATCTTCCTGTGCATTTCCTTAGACTGGCAAAAGGCAGATTTTTAAAGCATGATGAAAACTGTTGCAGCACAAGCTGAGAGACCTGACTTTCAGTCCCTAGGATGAGCCAAGCTCCAAAAATGCTGGAACCAACATTTCCAATAATGCAACGCAATAGCATCTATCATCAGACCCTGTCTGCCTGATAAATGCCCACATCTTTCAAACTCCATACTCCCATTTTGTCAGGCAGGCTTTCTGTTATAGATTTATGGCCTGCAAGCCCAGTTGGAGATAACCCTCATCTTTGTGTTTTCTTTAGACTTAAGTGATCTCCTTCCAGAGCCAAGACAAGACAACACGCAACTCTTCTCACAGGCTTTGTAGTGCTGCTTATGGTGTGTAAACAGAGCTCTGTGTGTAAAATCACTGGAGTACTCAGCCCCTTGAAGCAGCATAGTTGCCATTACGAAATGAAAAAGCAGCTAAGCCAAGTGGCATTCCACCTCATCTTTTAAATGTTTATGTGACACACTAACTGCACTGATATTTTATGGCACGTTTTAGGGGCTTGCAGAGAAAACTGTATGAAAAACGTTGGTAGATAAACTGCACTCTGCAACTGTGAGGGCTTAACAAGGATTCTCGTTCTGACTCAAGATTTCATGCAAAACAAAATCTTGTGTCTGTAACTGAAGAGACTTAAAACCTCTTAGAGTTTGCAGAACTTCACTGGTCACAGTCTGTGTTGTTTTGCACTGATCGCAAAGGCAGACCCCCCTTCTGGGCACTAGGTGGCAGACTTGGTGCTCCTCAGACATTAGCCACAGAAGGCCTGTAAGCTTTGATGTGTGTGATCTAGTCCAGAGTGTAAGGGAAGACTCTGATAACCTGACAGGGGCTGATAATGTATACAAGCCTTGTATCCTATTCTGTCTCTGTTCGCTCTAAGTGGACTGTGCTGCAGAGGCCATAACATTTCAGCAACAGTTTAAGAAACAACTCCATGACATAGAATAACAATAAATGTGCTAAAAGAATTTTCAACGTTTGGAAAACTCCATCTGGATAACATCTAGCTTGTATTTAATTCCACTGCTAAATGAAGACCAACATCTGTGTTTGCTGGCAATTATATCTCACTTTTACAATGAAGAGATTTAAATATTTGCCCAATAACCTCAATACGATCTAGAAGTTAATATGAAGCCCTGGCTGTTTAAAACCAGGCCCCTGTGGCCAGTGTTTTTAAATGAAGAATAAAATGACCTCCATGACAAGCTGAACAGCGGCAGCAGCAACACATACATGCATATTCCCCGGCCACCCTTATAAACCTGAGCATGTCCCTTCAGGCCACTTTTTATTTTGGAGGGGGGGGGCGGGGGAATCATCTACAGCTTCGACCTTTTGGCCAAAATGAAGGTTTCTTTGGGTTCCTGTTGGCGCATTAAGTCAGATTGCATCTTGTCTCTCTTTGGCCACCTCTGGCTTTAATTTCTCTCATTATAGTGTATATATAAAAAAAAACGTGTCTGAATGGGGCCCCACAGAAAGGGGCCAGTTTTGAAGAGCCCCTGGCTTGTAGAGGTAATTCCCCCGAGTCTCTGTGAGAAGCATCTATGCTTTTATTTTTTTTATTTTTTTAAATCCAGAAGACAAAATTAATCAGTTTTTAATCCAGTAATTTAATGTATAAAATCTGACAATAGACCCACTAATATCAGAAATAATCATTATTATTAGTGATAAAAAAAATTTTCATAGAAAAATTGGTTACCATATATCCTTCAATTTAAAATTTCAAAGTAAAAGACAAAAAATCCATTTCCTTTGTTGCAAAGTCAGTATATATCTAAAACAGTGATTTTTATTATTTTTTTAAATTTAATTTAATTATGTTTTTTTTTTTTTTTTTTTTTTTTTTTATGAATAAGTGGTTGTGGCTTAATCAGGAGGTTTAAGGCTCTGGACTTAACCCGTCTGTCCACTGCCTTTTTATTTAAAGCTTCATCCACTGTGTTGTTCCCGCTGCCACTCCACGGTGGCTCCATAATAAAAGGCCTGCTTGACTTTTCAACCCTCACGATTCCAGCCGACTGCTTCTATTGTGAGCGCCAGCCTTCTCCTTCCAGCCTGCTCTGCCTCTGAACCCCCAAAGAAACAAAACGGGCCCAACGAGCTCTTCACTTTCTCACATTTAATCTCTTTATACATCGCAGTTTAATTTGTTTCCGTTGCTTTTTTTTTTTATTAAAGAAAATCTTGTCAGGAAATTTAATCTTAATGTGTATTTCCGCTTCCAAAAATATTGTCACTAAAAATATTATTTTCCACATATAATTTAGATTCGTGTTTTTTTCCAAAATAAATGTTCGTGTCTAGAAGATGAAGATGTAAACTACTTGATGTATTTTCTCAATATCCACTTCAGCTTCAGTTAATGCAAATTTACCTTTTCCAAAATAGGTTATTAAATAAAGGAGGCTTCTGTCTGTCCAGGTTATATACACACAGAATTAAATGACCTCGCTGAGCAGCAGGTTTTTCTTATTTGCGCAAAAATGAGCAAAAAATGTATAGAAACAACTAAATTAGAAACCGGTTATTATTAAACAATAGTAATCAGTCTAAAGTGTTTTGGGGTAAATGGCATTTTATCACTGAATGACCACAATACCACCACCCTCCCTTCCTTCAGACACACACACACACACACACACACACACACACACACACACACACACACACACACCAAGCTCTTGATCTCGTTGCAAAACTGTTGCAAATGGTCAGACAGCAGCAGCAGCACGTCGCATTTCCCTGCCTCCCATTGAGGTTTATTCATTAGGACCCTCACACTAACCCATTTGCTATTCATGGGAGATCTCTCTCTCTCTCTCTCTCTCTCTCTCTCTCTCTCTCCCTCTCCCTCTCTCTCTTTCCAAACAAACCCGAGTTAAGAGTGGCAGATGCGTGCCATTATTGCCCACGCCTGGGTGGAAGCTGTTTTATGTCAGGCAAAGGCGGGTTAACCTAATCAATCACGTCGACTAGTTGTGTTAAAGACGATTCATAGAAAGGAGCAAGAAAACATATGGCGCAGGGGTGGAGGCTTAACACCGCAGCCAGACCGGGACCTTCTTGTGACAAGATGTATTCAAAGCCTGGCGAAAGAATGGGAATAAAGGCGGTGGACGGCTGCTAATTGAAGTCATGGCACTTATGGGCTGAAAGCAGAGGTCAATTATTCAAAAGCGCCCAGTTTTACCAAGCGGGGCCAATATCTCATGTATCTCTAAGGACAAATCCGTAGGTTATTATATGCTTATTGTCATCCTATAGAACATCACTGTGGCTTTTATATCACCCAGCATTCCTACAGAGACCTGTGTGCCCAGTGCTGAGCTTACAGGTCACACCTCAACACATCTTCTAATATTCCTTTAGGGATTCAATAACACTTGTGTCTCTTCACAGTATTTTTTTTTTTTTTTTTTTTTTTTTAAGTATAGCAACTTAAAAATATATTCACTGCCCTAAAATGATTATTTCCTAAATGTCACCTACATTTAAAATGAGTCGTTTTTTGAACAATCACACATCCAACCGCTACAGAAAGCTCCTTGAAATATCATATAACCTTTATTTACATAGATGCTGATTAAATAGAATGTTACAATAAAATCATCGCGTAGGATGTTTGATCTATATACAGAACTCAGAGCGTGTGAAAGTTTGCAGCCGGTGCTAATAGTGATGCCTCCTCTGCGCTGCGAACAGGCCTGCGTGCTGGCAGATACACGTTTGGCTCAGGACAAAAAAAGAGAGAGGAAAAAAAAAAAAAAAAAAAAAAAAAATTAAGGTGGGATGGGCTGTGCATGGGGAAAAAAAAAAAAGGCAAAAAAACAAATGGGGTGGAGGAGGTTAATTTAAATATTTGGCAGATTCCTTAAACAGAAGAATGCGAATAAATTGCAAACAAAATAATAATAATAATAATAATTAATAATAATAATTGCACAACTTTCCACACACCCCCTCAAAAAAAAAAAAAAAAAAACGCCAAATATTGAAATGTTTACACAATTTTCAGTCTTCCTGTACCTTAACAGTTAGGTAGTTCTGTCTGAAAGGAGAAAGCACATATTCCTCTTACTGTGGCGGGACTTAAAGACAGACTTGGAAGGCTTTACAAGTCCGATTAATAAATTAAAATGAAGGGAGAAAAAAAAAAGAGGAGGAGGTGAAAAAAAAAAACTTTCCTGAAATGTTTATATATGTGTATATTCTCCTTTTTGTCAATATCCGTGCAAAAGTTTGGGAAGAAAAAAATGCCCCCTTTTTTTTTTCTTTTTTTTTTTTTGAATATTCTTTTTTTGTCGTTGCTTATGAAAATCACAGGCCCCCTGACTGTCAATCGTCCACCTCGATTTCCTCGTCGTCCTCCGAGAACTCATCCGTGGTTTGGTCTCTGGATGAGGAGGGGGACTGCGGGAAGGCCCGGTGTCCTTGCGAGGTCGGGGAGATACTGGGCGATCTGGCCTCGGGCCCCCCACCCTGGGGATCCTCAATGTTGTCCATGCTGACCAGCTTCTGCAGGGTCTGTGGGGTGATTTTCTTTAGCGACTCCACGTCCGCCTTCATCTCCTCCAGGTCCCGCTTGAGTTTGGCCCTGCGGTTCTGGAACCAGGTGATGACCTGCGCGTTGGAGAGACCCAGCTGCTGCGCGATCTGGTCTCGGTCGGCGGGAGAAAGGTACTTCTGGTACAGGAACCTCTTCTCCAGCTCGTAGATCTGGTGGTTCGTGAAGGCCGTCCGCGACTTTCTCCTCTTCTTCGACGTCTGCCTCTGTCCGAAGGCGTTTATATGCTCGCGACCTTGGAGAGGTGGGAGAAGAAAACATGTGAGAGCAGCGAAACAGCCGCGAGCGCCACTTCCCACCCGCAAACTGCGGCAGCAACAGAGGGCACTGCGCAACAGGCCTCGGCTCACAGGCTGGGCTAAGACTTTATATCGTTACATTCACTACACCTGATCTCAGCAGCAACTTTTGGGAACTTTGTTGGGTCCAGCTGAGCTAATAATCCATCCCACTGGTGGATCTTCCATCAGAGTATTAGTCAAACAAGAAGTGAACCAAATATTTGGATTGTTGGGTTAATTATTATTATTATTATTATTATTATTTTGCAGTTTCCTGGAAATATACAGCATCAATGTGTCATTTGAGTTGCTCTGCCGTTATTGTTCCGTGTGACAGTACATGCAGTTGACCACGATGGCTGATTGACTTTTTGACAGCATGTAAACTGCTATAGTAGCCAGTTTATTAGCCAGTTTATTAGCCAGTGTTAGCAGGTTAGAGATCGCATGCATTTGAATTTCAGCGCGTAAATGTCGTGTTTCCATCCTTTTGTCGTCTTGTGCATATTCCTACAGAGCTTTTTCTTGCACGTCCACACCGAATTTCAAAACAAACCCAGTTATCCGTGATTTCAGCCGAGAGACTGGTCGCTGTTGCGCTGTTTTAAAGTTACTTTGAGCATTTGAATATTTGTATTTAACCCAAAAATGTCTTTACCTTCCGCTGCCTGGATAACGCTGACTTCCAGACCCTTGAACGTTTTGCTGGCCAGCTCCTCCAGCGCGCACAGCGGCGAGGAGGGAGTGGTGATCCCGTTCCTCGCCGAGTTAGAGCCCGTGACTTTCTCCAGCGCCCTCGGCGGACAGATACTGGCCACCGTCTTCTTCACCGACGGTTTGTTAAGGATATCCTCAATGCTGAACGGCGTTAAAGGCTTGTTGGAGTTGGCCGGCGGCGGCAGCTGGTCCAGGGGAGCCCGTCTCCTCTCCTCGCCGCCGGACTGCAACACAGAACCTGCCTTCATGTCTTTACTGGAGGTCATCGCAGTCCCGGAGAATCGCTGCTTCCACAAAAGTTGGTTATTTCATTCAAATGGTCGTTTTAAGCGTCCACAAGTGTTTCCTCCGGTGCTCGGCGCTCTCTACGTCCCCCCCCTCTATATTTTGACACTTTAAAGCCGAATGTCGCAACTTAGTTCGCCTGAGAGCTTTCCTCCAAAATAACCATGCTTCGGGCGTAGTTGCAAAGGCAGCCGGACTGTATTCCCCTCAGAGATCCGCAGTTCCTCTGCCAAGCTCCATGTAGATCTTTAGGAAGTAACAGACTGGAGGGGGGGTGAATCCCTGCAAGGGGAAAAAAAGCTGTCTCAAGCAGCAAGAAAAAGAAAGCGACTGCTAACGAGTTATTGTTGATTGGGCGAAGTTCAATTAGAGGAACACTACACTACTTGCTGACCCGCTGCTGCGTCTTAAAGGGCCGGACCATAATAACTAATTGGACGTGGGGAATAGGAGGAGTCTGTTGCTGCCTAGGAGAAAGATGCCCCCGAAATGTTTATGCATCTGTTTCCCTCTGCTGGTCTGTTCTTCTAGAAAGGGAGAGTTGATGGTCATTAAAATACTGCCACCAGCATCTTTGCATTATGGGAAAGTTGAGGAGGCACTCTGAGCCAACAATGGTCCCCAGCCAGTGTTACTCATATTGGTGCGTAATTACGCACAGAGCGTTACGCAAATTGTGCGCATTGGACTCCGTGGTGCACTGGAATCTTAAAAATAGCCACAATGAGATGATTTGGGGAGCTGATTTTGAAGTCTACAAAAAGATTTGCCCACAAATAAACACATGGTAGATGATGGATATATATATATATATATATATATATATATATATATATATATATATATATATAGTTACTATGACACTATGACATAGTCCCATTATTGGAGATGGGAGATATATATCTCATAGTAACTATATATATAGTCATAGTAACTATGTGTGCTAGATCTAAAAAAGCCCAGATAATATGCATTTCTGCTCCTTATTTACTGGCTTTTCTGGCCTGTTTAGAGCTTATGAAACAGTGTACAGTTGTTTGAATTACTTATACACTGGCAGCCAACAACAAGCCAGGGTAGATATTTCTGGATACTGCTTAGTTTATCCTGTCTGTCCTATTTTTTTCATGCCTATTGTTTCTCCTCAGTGTTTGTATAGAGCTCAGGGTGACTGTCACACATTTTGGATATGTGATACTTACTGTGGGTCAAAAATAAGGGNATATATATATATATATATATATATATATATATATATATATAATTCGATTATGTGCACAGAAAGAGCAAAGAGCATTTCTGGAAAGCAACACATTTTTTATTTTGAAGGCAGAAATCCAGAAGACATATCCAGTATTGAAATAGTGTTTGTTCAGATTTCTTCATACCGTTTGTTGTCATGTGTTCTTTTCTCTCTCGCTGGTAAATTGCCGGTGCGTCGATATGACCCTGCAGGTGAAACCCAGAGTTACAGTGGAATTTAATGCCGTAGCGTGAAACAGGCGTCTTGCAAAGGTGACGCCGAGCTGTGGCTCAGAGTCTGAGGACGGAGAGTGTGAATTTTAACTGGGAGAGGTTCGGGATGGAGAGAGAGAGAGAGAGAGAGAGAGAACCGCAGGAATGGGCTGGACGCCGAAGAGAGCAGCAGGTACGTTTGTTTAGGGGAAACACGACTTGTTTTATTTAAGACTTGTGAAATTTAACGCGTTTGGCTGTTGTCGACACTCGGGCACTTTATTCGTTTTAACGCTGTTTAGAGATTAGACAGGACCTGCAGGCAGAACGAAATATGCAGTGTACATCCATGAGGAAAAGAGATAAAGACAGCTGTAAAATATTTGTTGTATGACAACAATGTGCTAAAATAATATCAGGACTCTGACTAAAAAAAGATATTTCTTTACACAAAACGGAACAAAAGCTTCTTGTGGTTCACTAAAATAAATATTTCAGTAGTTGAATCCTAATCTACCTGTCACAAGCCAGAAGTTGCATAAAACAAACACTGGGGGGGGATGCAGTGTTTTGTTTTTTTAAATATATATACAATCAGATTATTCTGAGCCGTTTGGATGAAGCCTGCCGCCCAGGAAGCCACTGCGGAGATTCTTGTGCCAACAGGAGCATATGGTGACATTGGTTTAGGGACAGAGTTATAAAACAGCAGGAGATTCTATTAGCTGCCTTGGAGGTCCACCCTTTGTGGCTGCTTTGAATATATATATTTCCCCATAACGAGCAGGAGTTTGTGGGAGTAAATTTAGTTTGGGGATTTGGACAGGAACAAAGTGCAGGTAGCCGAGGATCCAGGTTGGCCTGAGTGGTTATTAATATCAGAACGATTCTGATTGACTTGGACGTTTTTAAGACTTGAAATGAGAAGCAGACTGTAGGACATTGTGATTTTATTACTATTACTATTATTTTGCACATTTGGCTCATCACGAAATTCATTTCAATTCTTTTATTATGCAGAAATAACAGAGATGGGTTTGGACAGATAAAGGACCATTTTCTACTTGTACGAGGGAGTTAGGAGACAGAGGAAACCCTTATTTCCCCCCCCCCCCCCCCTCATTTCACTGGTAATTTTATAGATCTGATCTCCCGGGGGAAAAACCTGCACTGAGCTCAGCAGACCACCAGGACCCGCGCTGCTGTAGATTATTAACCCTCAAAATGTGGTTTAAGCCTGAATAAGACCTGACCTCCCCAAAGAAACGGCCCAAATGGGCTTTGAGGTCTGAAGTGAAGCTGGTCCGAAAGGTTGTTTTTTTTTTTTTCCTTCTTCTTCTTCTTCTTCTTAATTTAAACGTTAATTAGAAGCAGAGCAGCTGACATCATCAATCATCAGTTCTTTGGGGATTTAATTGGATGATTCGCTTTGCCTTTACCTCCTATCAGCACCGGGCTCCTCACTCAAAAAAAAAAAAAAAAAAAAAGTAGTGCGGAGACAATATTATTAGTAATAATAGTATTTTTCATTGTCAGGACCGAGAACATCTTCTCCAGTTATTTCTCCACCAGATTTAAATTTCACTGCTCTCCTATAAAGATACAGGAGGGGCCACACGTGCGCTGTTCTTGTCATCCCTTAGCTGGATTTAAAAAAAAAAAAAAAAAAAAAAAAAAATCAAAGCAATGGGAAAACGCCCACCCGGTAAAGGTCAGTCTTTCTGTCATTAATCACCAAATTAATTCACAAGGTTCCGGAGCGACTATCAGGGAATGTTTTTCAAGTCTCCAACTCTTCCTCCACCGCAGAGTCGGAGGAGGTGACGACAAAGGCAACAACTGCAACAATAATCCTGAAAATGTAATTGGTTACAGCGCCGTAACGCGTTACCGCTGCTCCGCGCGCACAGGGGGAAAAAAAAAAAAACGCATTAATGAATTGATTTCGATTGGTTCATGTAGTAAAGCACAAATTGTTCAATATTATTTGTATTTAAAAAAAAAAAAAAAAAAAAAAGACTGAGTTAAAATAACATTTTACAACAGGCTGTAAAAAATTCCACCACAGTTAATTTCAAAAAAGGTATAACAGCAAATTATAAGGATATAAAATACCCTCTAACCTCTTACCTCACAAGAGAAAAACCACAAATGCATTTCAGAAATATAGCAGAAATAAGTCATTTTATTTGTAATAAAATAATATAAAATCAAGGTCACTATTAAACCAGCGCACCACCGATATTTTCAGCCCTTTAGATAATTTAGCGGTTGTTTTTTTTTTTTTTTTTTTTGAAATGTTATGGTATTTTATTCTTTCAAAATAAACGCCTTATTAACTATCATTTAGGCTCATTGTTAAGGCCGAGCAGGCTGCGTTTTTTTTTTTTTTTTTGTCTCCACTGCTGTTGCAAAGTGGCAGCTCTCGCAGCGCAGCGTGTCGTCCTGTATTATGAAACAAAACAGCTGTAAACGCCTCTCAGTATAACATGATACAGGAGAAGGCTGCTCAGGGCGCTGTGGGTGTGTTTGTTTCCATTCTTAACCGGCCTGTTTCCACTGTAAAACACACTGTGCGGCTGACTAAAGGGCTTGATGAAGGCGTGTGGGTCTGTGTGTGTGTGTGTGTGTGTGTGTGTGTGTGTGCGCGCGTGTGCGCGCGCGCGCGCGTTGATGAGGCACCACGGCATGAGCCCATGAGTCTGAGCCCAAATTCAAAAGAGGAGTGTGTCCCTCTCTTTTACATCTTTTTTTTTTTTTTTTTTTTTTTAACAGCACCAACAGATTTTGGTGAAAACGTAAAATAAATCCGTCTGGATCAATGGAGTGAGCAATCAAAATAATGTTACTTCAACAATATAAACAATAAGATAAAATATGTGAAATTATTTACAGACAATTTTTTTACACTTTAAGAATAAAACTAAAATAAAAATGAAGAAGAAAAAAAAAGATATAGGCTTCACATTTGATAGCATATTTGTGTCTTTTCCTTTCGCGCGTAATAATGAAGGCACGACAAACCTTCACAACATCCTCCACGACTCATCCCACCTGCCCTGTGTGTGTGTGTGGCTGTGTGTGGATCCCTGCGCGTATTATCGGCCGGATATCAAATTACTTGAGCGTCGGCGCTGACACTGGTGTCACCCGCGGAGAGTGCTCTTTCCAAGCTGTCCTCGAACGCACCGCTCCGGTCTGACGTCGCTCCGTCGGCCCGGGACGCACAGGTGTTCGCTCCTGTTTGGAGGTGATGCGTCGTCCACGCCGTGAGCTCTCATTGGCCGAGGCTTTCTATGACATCACCATCCTCTGGTTTCAGTGGTGTCGACTGGACGTTAATCTGTGATTAGTATCAGACAGTAAATCCCTCAGACTGACATCTTGGAGGGAACATTGTTGCTGCTGGAGCCAGTACAAAAGCTTCTGCTCTCTCCGCTTCGTATTCAAACGTTTTGTAAATAAATTTTGCACAACATCCAATTAAACTGACACGAGGCCTGCAAGTGTTATTTTCATTATGACCGGTCTGCCCTTTATTTGCTTCACTAATCCCTTCATCATTCACTGCCCCAATAACATGTCAGCAAATGGCGAAAATGGGCAAGTTTCCTAGAAGGTGTATTTTTAAATTGCTTGAACAAAACACAAAGATTTTCACTGTATGAGGGAAAAAAAAAAAGGCAGAAAATTCATATCTGAGAAACAAGAACCAGTGAAGTTTTGTGCTTTTTGCTTGATAAGCACCTGGAATTATTGTTCTGATATAAAAATATTTGGTCCATAATTTTCTCCTGTTGAGTTTTTTGTTGCTCTAATTGACGGCCTTAGAAGTTACGCTGTATTGAATGTGAATTGCTGCCTTTAAGTATGTAAAACTGGCACTTTAGATATAACTGAACGAATAGCAGCTACTGTCAGCGTGAGTACTAAACACTGTTTTTTGTAACTATAATGTTGATGGACATTTGTGCTGCGTGATGCAACACACAACAAAAATACTGTGCAGTTGCAAAAAAAAAAAAAGGTGAAAATGAGCAGATCAAGTAAAAAACAGCTTGACTGACATTTGTCAGCACACGCGTCGTATCACGTCCTGTTACTACAACATAGTAAATACCGTCATTCCCTGCATCCCAAACTGTGTCAGAGCCAAAGTGAGCACATGGATGCTGTTAGATCAGAGTCCCAGCACCACAAGCTCCACCACTGTTTCTCTCATAAATGGGTAAAGTGAGTTACTGATGCTTCACCTCCACGCACTGAACATGTCCTCTCTCTCTCTCATACATATACTGAACCATGAAGATTCCCAGCAGGTCTGCAGAGATTCCCAAATAAATAACAGTAAAGAGTTTCCGAGCGCTAACATGTCTTAACACAAAACTACTGCAGACCTCTGTGGCTTCATTTTGTTTCATGGCCTAAGATCCCTCCTCTCCTGAGAGGGGACTGTGGTCGTCCTCGATCCTCTCTAATGGGCCACTGGGGCCCATTTAAGACCATAAAGAAGGATACATGGAGGCTTAAAGCAGGATTACAGCATTAGGGCTGAATGTTTCTCCTGTTTGACTCTTGATTAGCCTCATTATTATGTAATTAGTTCACTGACTGGAGGTGCACAGCATGGAATCTGATACCAAACAGTAGATTGATGTTGTTGGTGTGTGTGTGTGTTTGCATGTGTGTGCATTTGTGGCCCAAAGCCAATTCACACAACCCCCCCCCCCAAAAAAAAAAAGCTATTAAAATGACCAATGACACTACACTAATTATATTATTATTATTAGTGGTTGTAATAAATACGACTGAAATAAAGTTGACTTTGTGGGTCTGCATTAACCTCATGTGATGTGTTGCTTGTGTTTTAATGTGTGTATATTAAAAGGGGAAACACAATATTAAGTTATACCTGCAAACTTTAGTAAATAGGTCAAATGTTAATCAAATGTTAATTGTTATCAACAATTCATAAATCTGTTAAAAGTGAATTTTAACAAATGTGACCATTAGACAAGCGACTGAGTTTTGATGATGTGGGGGCTCATGTTGCTATTCATAAAACTCACCATTTATTTTTAGAGGGAAAATCCAAAATTGCATTCAGTATGAGAATAAAGCAGCCTTTTTCTGCATTCAGCAATTCAGTATATTGTCAACACACATACACACTCACACACACCCAGTGCACATAGCCAGATCTATTTATAGGTGATGATGGGAGTCTGCTGCTGAGCTGCTCTGTGATCAGAGACGACCACAACATGACGACTCAACAGGCCAGAGCAGAGTTATAACCTTCGATGTTGGAGCAAAATGCTTGCATCAGTTAGTCGTCATCAAGAAGGAAAAAAAAAAAAAAAAGTCTCTCTACAAATATCAGTTCAGAATTGCATCATCTACTTATGTTGTGTCATTTTCAAAACCTTCCTGTGTGTTACATGTGTTGTAGAGTCTTCTCCTGCCTGTATCTTATTATTATCTATTCTGAACAGGAAAAACGTGAATCTAAACTGAATCACATATTTCACATTATTATTTTATTTTATATATATATGTTCTGTTCAAAAACTTCCAAACCGGGCTCATAATTTGCAGAAAGGTTTTGTTGCATGTTTTCATTATGTTACTCAGTAGACACCTGTACATACACTACATTAATTAATAACACTCTGCACACTCATTAGATAAACTGTTTAATTGTCTAGCGTTGTATTTATATGTTGCAATTACACCAGTGAATTACGGCTCTGACTTTTCAAAAGCACATGTAGTAGCATTATGACACTCGTTATTTGTCCATCAGTTCCACAGATTTAACTGTTAAATGAACCAAGAAAATGTGTTTTTCAAGAACACGTGAACACGAGCGACTGTAAGACTCAGCCAACATAAAGGATTTTTTTTGTTACAAAAGCTTAAACTTTTTTCCAAGATTAGACAAAAAGAAAAAAAAAAAACATAGCATGGACTCTGTCCAGGGCTCCTAGGGCCTATCTTCTCATGTCACTGTACATATCTTGGCAAATGAAGACAAATGCTTGTGTGAGCACACCATGTTCCAGGGGAGCGTTCGACAAATTAATCACTTGCAATTCTATCCGTGTCCACTTGGGCGCCCGGTGAGTCCCTGATGCGGCGTCCAAGGGGTAATGAGGGGCTCATCGTTGACTGCTACAAGCCTGAAAAAAAAAAAAAAAAAAAAAGAGTAAGTGAAGCCACCTCTCTGGAGGGCCGTCCTTTACTGGGGATGGTGTGGCGCCTTGACCTCCAAGATCACCCCCTCCACCAAGTCTTCTTCTCCCTCCTCACATCAGGATTTCATTAAGTGTTGAGCAGAGACCCCCCCCCCACCCCCACCCCCAATTCACTCCACTCCATCACCTCCACCACCACCCCTCCCTCCTCCTTTGCTCTCTCCTGCGCCACTTTGCTCCCAAACCAAATGAGGAAATAGCTCGTCTGGTCGCTGACAGACCCCAGGTTTGGCCGTAAAGATAAATGACCCAAAGTATTAAAGTTTAACACGTTGACAAAACCCACCTGATCTGCGGGATTAATGCAACAAAAAATCCATCTGTGGAAAAAGAAGGAGAGGAGGAGGGGGTGGAGGGTGGGGTGAGCAGGGGTGACAGGGGCTCACAGGAGAGTAATAGCCGGGCACTGGGAAGGTCAAACAATATTTAGGATAAGTACATATCCAGGGCTGAGCGGCAGAACTTTGCAGGGGCGTCTCGTGTTGCTGTACGTCATGGTTTGGAAAGTTCAGCAATTCCACCACAACACACACAACACGTAGAACAACACATACACAGTTAAGACTTATGATGCTTAATTGGGTCAAACGAAGAACACGAGTGCTTTTACTTAAAATCCCATTAATATTCTGATGTCATTCGGAGCAGAGGTTCTGTTTTTGACCGTTCCAACCACAACAAAGTGTCAGAGGAAACTTGAACATGCTCGCTGAAAATCCATTATCAGGCCAAACAAATCAATATCTTATCTTTGTCCGATTTGAAGACACTAAATATATGCTGTAAACGCTGGCTAAGAGCAGCTTCAAATACAAAGCTATCATGTTGAGTATTGGCCTAGAAAACCTCACTGTACATCATTTAATGCTGAAGCCTGTGGTGGATCTGTTATCAGATGTTAAGATGCAAATAATCCTATTTGGCCTTTAATCAGGATATGAGGTAATTCTCATTATAGATGTGAATGTGATCAGTGCCTGCTCATTTTTTTTTTGTCTGTAATGAAAGACCTGCTCTGCTTGAGCTTGTATTATATCTTCTATTTAAAGTTGAGGCTAAAGGTGAAAGCACCGTGTATAATTTACCTGCACTATGAGAGGACGGGACTGTGGTGGAAAACATCCAGAATTTAAGATTAAGACGGAGGTGAGTGGATGTGTTGGTTTGCAGCATGTTTAACAAAACACAATAGGCAGAGTGAAGCAGGAGATGAACAAATGCCATTTATTTAATATATAACTATGTTTTGTAGCTTTTTAGCTCTGTCCTTTCTTTCTGCTATTATATCAATTTTTCTATGTGTCTCACACTTAATGAAGCAGCGCTCACTTTCTCTCAAGGTAACTAAACCATTGTTTGTTGAATTTTTTCATATTTTTCTCTGCCATAATTATTACACACACACATATATATACATGTATCCTCACAGTGTGTTATAAAACATTAATTATCTGTTTATACAACTGTCCAGACCCCCCCCCACTCAGGTAAGTTTTCAGGTAGATAGATACATAGTCAGTAATCCAGTTTTTTTTTCATGTTTTCAATCTTGTGACCTCAGCGAACGGCGTCTGATCAGCTGTCCTGAAAATGGAAATTATTTATAAATAAATCATAAAATTGCATGTAAATTGGTGCTGCATTAATAAATCTAATACATAAATGCTTCATATCCTTGTTATGTTAATTTGTCAGTCATTAATTAACCAGTTACAAACATCTTTACATCTCCTTACAACTACACCAGTGTGCTGTAAATAATTTATTAAGTGTTTATTACTTTACTGGTTGTAAATACTAAGTGGGGAGGTTAAAAATAAAGTATCATCTGCCTCCTGCGTCCTTACACAGGCACGGCCACTTTAGTGCACAAGGGTATCTGAACTTAGACAACACACTTTTCTGACACTTTTAAACGCAACCTGTTAGTGTATGTTCAGTACAGTATGTATATATGATGTTATTAATAGCCACTGAGAATTATTCATCATCCCACACCGACTGTGCAGAGGAAATGTGTTTATGACGCATCTCTAATGTGAAATATGAATTGTCCTGGTGCAGAAACCTCTTCACACCTCAGCAGGTCAAAACCAACACGATGAGTTATATGGAAATGTGCTGCTGTTTGGCCTTAATTGTCTGATAAAACGACAAAAGTGTCCACACAGGTGAAATATAAGGCGCTAAACCAAAGTGCATCGCAGCTGACGTGCAGCTCAGCACTTACTGGATCCTGTATGGATGTTTGTAGCCAGCTGGTAAATCATTATTATTGCCTTCTATTTTTCACACAAGATTTAAATTGAATTTACTTCTCTTGGAAGAAGTTCCTTTTTTTTCCTTCCAGTTTTCAAATCATGATAATGTGCAGGAAGTCCAAACCATTAGGCAGATGGTGAAACCTGTCTGGTGCTGACGTCAGACGTTTTTTTTTTTTTTGGGGTGGGGGGGGGTGGGGTGGTGGCTCAGCTCAAGACACTGAAGCTCCTGAGAAAAAATAGCAACTCATTTCTCATGAAACACAAACAAAGTAGGATAGTTATAGTTATAGTTCAGGACACTTGATCTCAACAATTTTTTTCTTTTAAATCATCTTTTAAGTTTTTCAATGAATCATCAATTAAAAACCTCAAATGCAAAGATGTGACAGGAATTTACACAGTCAAGCCACTGGAGATAAAAAGCAATGGTATTTAATGAGTTATTCACTGTCTGACAAAACTTTCATACTTTTTACCACAAGGCAACGCGCTTAGAAGAAGTTTTCCTTTCTTCCTTCATTTCTCAGGTTGAAGTATTTTAATAGAGAGGAAAACAAGAAAAATAGAAATAGGAAAAAAAAGTCGGGAAGCATAAATATTAAGGGAGTGAAAACACTAAGCAAGGTCTTGGCCCGATGTGGGCCCATAACTTAGTCTGTCAGAGTAGTTCATAAATATTAAGAATAGACTCACACTCCATCGCAACCATGAGCAATGAATCCACGGAGGAAAACTCCTGCGTCCTCTGACTGTCACACGTTTTGAGTCTGAGTTTTATTTTTCTTTGCAAAATCAGCATCAAGGCAGATTTTGACTCTAAAACTAACACACAAACCATTTTTCTGTTGAAAAAATGAATGAATCTTTATTCAGTGTCAATGAGCAGTTAGTTTACTCAATTGTTCAGGCACAGTTACACGAATCTGACACTGATTTTTAAATGTTAACTGTCAATTTCCGAACATTTTGAATGGATTTGTTGGATGCATGATGAACTGATCTGCTTTAACCTTTTCCCCTGGAGTTTCACTCTTCCTCCCGGTTCCCTGTAACGCTCACTCTACCTGTATTAATGTGTGGGGAGACAGACATGCACGTCTTCACCCTCCAAGTCACTTCCTAAATGATTTTATTTCCTGCACCAGAGCCACGTTTTCTCCACTTCCTCTGTTTGGTTTTACATGTTATTATGTTCTTACCACATTTTCCACATTGTTGCTGTCATCACCTCCTAAGATTTGTTTCTTGTTTCTTTTCTTATTTTTAAGTTAAACTACTTTTGTTTTTTTTTAACCACTTGATGAAGATGACTTACTGTGATTTTTCACAAAACCAAATAAAAGCAAACTAAACTGACTAAACAGATTTTTTTTTTTTTTTTTTCAGTTCTAGAAATATTTGCCATGTGATCGGAGGTGCTGATCCAGAAGCAGATTGAAGTTGGCAGAACTACAGTTTTCATGTTGGACTTGAAGCCCAGCAGAAGAAGAACTAGGAAAGAAGAGGAAGCGCCAGAATATTAAGAGATTAAGAGTCTTTAAAGTCTTGTTAAAAACTGACTCAGCTAGTTTACATATTCAAACTAACCACATCGGCCTCGTAGTTGCTGCTGACCTTCTCACACAATGAATAGATCAAAATAATATAATAATGTTAATGGTTACATTAATTTACTCCCCAACTCGCCAATTTTGTGTTAAAAACAACAACAAAAATAAAACCTGACTTTTTTCTGTCGTTTCATGTGTCCAGATGCGTCTCAAGTGAACACTTGTTTTCCACTTTTCATGTTTGATTTAATCTCTGGGAAACTGAAACATGAACCATGCTCGACCTCACAGCTAGAAACAAAAACTGTGTACTTAGTATTTCACCTCAAAAATGATGTGGCTTGCGTTTGACTCTGTTTTCTCTATTATGTAACACTGTGATTTAAACCACATTTTCTGTTTATATGCAGTTTAAAGCTGTATTACAAACATGCAACTGCAAAATTTAGGGATGACTAGGTTATGGAAGACTTTACCCCCACCAGAACCATACCTTAACTATCCTGTACTTACAATATATTGAATGGATTTACAATAGAAAAATGCTGGCCTGAATATTTCCAGGCAAGCACTTTCAATATAAATGTACCATATCTGAAACACTGTGGAAAAAATATATTTTGCAAATGTTTGATGCAGCTCTTTTCCCTCAGATCTAATGATTTGTTTGCCTTTTATATGAATGTGACTGGGTGTTGAGATATTTTAATATTTACTTGTTTAAGGTTTATTTACACATGTACCAACCATCAAAGGTAGTTTTGGTTTTTCAGGTGCATTCAAACCTGTATCCAGGTGCTGTTCTCTTGTGAGCCGATCACCTCAGATACATTTTAGTGTCAAGTGTGAACAGGGCATCAGAAATGTTTGTAGAACAGGAAAACTCCAATCTGCATTTCCCACACACTCCCAGTGGCGTTGAAAACAACAACAAGAAAGAAAGACAAAAAAAAGCAGCACAACACTTCAACGCAAATCAGTCAACTTTGTGTCCCATTTTTTTGTCTTCACTGGATCGACAGTCGGTGTGCGGCGGCCGTGGCACACCCCCTCAGTGACCACATCCGCCATAAGATGAAACGATATGGAGATTATCAGGACAAAAAGCCTCCCAGCTTGTCACGGGATGCAGAGCGTATTGTACATCCACATGTATTGAACACAAACCTGTCACCGTCTGTGACAGCCCCATTCATCACACACAAAGCCAATCCTGTCAGCAGCACAATGCGCTCTCTCTGTCCCTCCTCCCTCCCCCTCCTCTAAGTGACAGCACTGAAATGAACATTAAGACACCCGGGTGTGTATTCAAATGATTTGGTTTTTTTTGCCTTCCAATAAAGCCAATTTCCAGAAGCTAATAAACCTGGGAATTATTTCATCTCAGAAAAGGGATGGGCTTTGTCTCACAGAAACATCATGAGGTCCCGTGGGTGGCGGCCATGGAGGCCGGTGAACCTGTTATGTCATGTCATGTCCAGATTAATCCTTTGAAGAACAGATTTGCACACTCTTTCCTTACAGATGTCTGGAGTTGTCACAAGTCTTTGCTGGCCATGCCATATTTTAGGTATATTGAAAGTGGCAACCAACTGTGGCGTCACCCATTGGTTTGAGAGTTGCCACTGAGTTTGTAATTTGGCAGTCGTGGGGTTGGGTTTTTGAAACCAGAAGAAACCATGTTTGGAGGAGCAGGTGGAGTAATACATGTCCTACTTTATGGTCTATTTTCCTTGAAATGGGGCTATAGTTTTTAAAATGACCATCGCGTTACATGGAAAAAGACTTGAAACTAGCGATTGAAACCATAAACACACTAGGAAAACATTTACTGAGCTAACAATTCAAGTGAGAAGTAGGGTCATTTTCCCATAGACTTCAATACACTTTTCAGCCCTGGAGTCTACGTCCACTCTTATATACAGTCTTTAGTATTTTAACATTTTCAGAGTAAGTTTAGCTACTCAGAAATGCCATCACTTTGTATGTGAGTGATGTTACACATGCTCTAAAGAGATCTTTGAGATCCACCCCAAATGGTTTTCAGCACCCAGAAAGTATCTGCGGGCTACATGAATGGACAGAGGAAAACATCTGTCTTCCAGGAACATAATCTTTTTTTCCCCCTGTGATCATTTATTAATTGCATAAATAAGGAAAAAGTATTCTAACATATCGGGAGCCAACAAGCTCCATCCACAAGCAGTGCATGAAGACAACAGTACAGAATAAAGGAAGGGGATATAAGGGAGGGGATTTATTTCTGCCAAAAGTGTTTTCATGTTTAAATTTTATTTTGTTTATTTGAATCTATCCCATAAAAAGTGCATTTGCTGCCAGCAATTCCTGTTGAATGTATAGACAATGGGATTTGATATTGAAGAGAATGACACTGTTTTATGGTTTGTGATGTCTGGATATTTATGTTCAACATCCATCACCAGAAAGAGAAGTTTCCGTTTCTTCCTTCAGTATGTGGATGACGTCCATCTGGTCCAGTTTGACTTTGTGGCTCAAAATGCGTCAGATCAGAGCTGATGGTAAAATAAGGGCAATAAAAACTAAAAGGAAGGAAGGAGTCTCACCATTTTCAATCTTTGCACATGTTTCAACTTTCTAGGTAAGTTAAGTTCTTACATCTGTATATCTTTATTATTAATGCCCTACCCACAGTGGCTTAACTTAACCAAGAAGGATGACTGCTGGAGACTTCCAGGGCAGCTCTCCTCATCCCATCTGCAGTCCAATCTGTCCTGGTGGCACTGTGAGTCTATAGCATGTGTGAGTTTTGGAATAGGCTTGTCCATGTGCCTGTGTTCATAGTTGTTTGCTTGTGTGCAAGGGCTGGTGTGTGTCCTGAGTCAGCAGAGTCTCAGTAATTACCCATAGATCCAGAGGCAGAGGGGCTTTGCAGCGCTGACAGGGGGAGCATCATTTCCCGAGTGTTCCCGGGGACCGCAGACCGCAATAACACTACTCAACAGGCCCATCAACTTGATCCACATCACATTTTCACACAATTGCAAGCGCCTAACCTATTTATGCTGTAAACAATAGCAGCTAATAAAACAACTCATTGCTGTGTGTGGATGTAATCCAATGAAGTGCCTTCTTAAATAATGTCTCTTGTATTGTACACAATATTGGGCAAAGAAACATTGGTCCCAGTAGTTCTTTGATGAACATAATGAGACTTTTTCAATAACGCGCTCATAAAGAATGTATGAATTCAGGCAGAGCTCAGGCAGAGCTCAGGCCGCCGCCGTCGACAAGGTCTGCCAAAAATGTTGGGCTCACTTTGTGTCACTGTCCCGTGAAGCTGAAACGGTCCAAAATCTCTCAGCAGTGGTCTTATCGACGGCGACTCACAAACCTTATCACACAGGCTGATCTGATGTCTTATTGACATTTAAACATCAGCTGTTGTTTGTCTTGAGGCTGTCACACGCACTGGGAGCTGACAGACACTGAAGGTCTCTCAGCTGAATGACATTTGATTGGATAATGTCTGGCCATGGACTGTTATTGCTTTTGTTTTGAAGTTATTGTATGTGTAGATATTAAGATAATCTTGTTCTCATCTGCTCTGTGAAACATCAGGGTTTAAAATTTTGAGCAACATTTACAGAAACTCATCACAAAGGCTCTACATTTGTCATATACTGGACACACATTTCCTTAAGTAAATGTAACAATTTTCCCTACGTAATTCAACATTTGAAACTTAAAGCTTCTTCGCCACCTCTGCGCTCCTTTATTTTCATCTCGTAGACGCACAGCTTCCACATGGACTCACCTTGTTGGTCACTGCATTTAAGTTAAGGAAATCACTTTGCAACCTCTGTTACTTCCTTAGTTGTGGCCATAATTTATATAACTAATAATATGTTTTCGACTATCAAACTTACTTAATATTACTCACCGTTACCTCCAAATGAACTGGTTTACATTAACTGGTTAAACTGTTGCCTTGTTTACAACCTCTCTGACCATAGTCGTTACTTTGATCAGTTCACTGTTATTATAAGTAATTAAAATAAGATCTAAGTTATAATAAAACTGAAACAACACCAGTGTTTGGAGTTACTTTTCAGGGCCATTCATTTAGTTTGCTGGTGACCTGTAGAAATTTCACAGCCTACTGACCTCTCCAAGTTCTTATCTAATGAAAACACAAAGCTGGAGTTAGTGAGTCATATTAAGCCTCACAAGCTGTCCCTTTCTGACCTGTGTTAACAGATCTGTCAAACAAAGACAAAGAAGAAGATGCAAAGCAGCAAAATCAATGTTCAAATCCAACTCCAAACAGATTTGCACCAAAAAGAATATTTTGATAAATAGCTGTAACCAAAACTGCGCCGCTCCTGGTTTGGCAGCTCAAGCTGTTTCACTCAGAGCTCCCTCCACAGGCCTGGATCTCCTCTGCCGTGTTTTCTGGATATGCATGGATTTTATTATTATTATTTTTTTTTTTTTGCATTTGTTTGGGGCTTTTGTGTGTTTTTGATTATTGCATTGTTTCTGTATTTGCAGCGTGTTTGCTGTTCATTTTTGTATGTGTTTTTGAATCTTCATTGTTTCTCTTAGTGGAAGTGTTTTTAGCTTTGTAGTGTTTTTAGCACATCAGCCACCATAGTAGTTTAATTTCTCAGTAACTGCAACAGATCACAATTACATTTGTCTTGTAATTGAATTATTTAATCCTGTTACATGTAACTAGTTACTCAACACTAAATAACATTTACATAGAATAAAAATGTACAAAGTATGTCATGTTTTTCTCTGTCTTTATGTCAGTAACAGTTTTCTTCATCTCTCTGTCAAGACAAAGAACTTTTCTTATCTTATACCTGGACTCACCTGCTTGGTCGACAGTATTTCATTAAAATGCTTGACATACTGTTGGGAATATTTGAGAATAGTTAAAAATGACTGAGTTGCATCTTATGCTTTATGGTTTTAAATATGCTATAGTGCTTCTGCATCATTTCCATCTCATGTTCATGACTACAAGGAATAATGAATAACGTCTTAGCAGCGTCAACCAGAGCTCACCTGGTTGGTCTGTTTCAACAGGAAATAAAGAGTGGCTACTCCTTATACAGCACTTTATTGTACTCTGACCAAACATTTCCACTAAGCTATTGGAGTGAGCTCATTTGGAAGTCAGTGCACTTTTCCCTGGTGAATACGCCCATGCCCTTCCCCCCCTTGTGCTTTTATTTTTAATTAACCTCTCAAAGATACTCTGTTGTTGCTTCCTGTGTCTGTGCCAGCGAGGTTAATGATTTCACCAGTCCAGGGAGACGCTGCAGAGGACAGATCAATGCACCTCAATTCCCTGCGCCTCATGTTCAGTCTCAGCTGCCGGACCACAGTGAAAAGGAGCAGGGGCCGATACTGATTGTGCAGCAGTGGACACCTTCCCTCCCACACGTGTGCAGCACTCTGCACGTCAACAGACGGACAAGCACGCAAACGAATACACGGCTAAGTTGAGGTGTACACACACAAACTCCCACACTTAAAACATATTAAATACCTGCAGGGGCACAGAGACAGATGCACTTTGCAACAGTTTAATTAAAACATAATGTGAAGTTGATCTAAAGTCATAAAACTCCAGTAAAGATAAATAAAGCTGCTGCAAAATAAATAGTTATGTTATAATTATGTTAAAGTCAGAAATAACAAGATGACCAATATGAATGTGTATTTAATTAAAGTGCATAGGGGAGACTGGGGATGGTAGTAACTGTTACAAGTAGTCACATAATGACATAAGACAGTGGGTGAGAAAACTGATGGAGGAAGCCTGCATATGTACTATAGCTACATGTGCACCAGCACACACAGTCAGTCATTTATACTGTGCTTTAAAAGTCAGTGGTGAGGTCCACAGAAAGGTGGTGGAAGATGGTGAAGTGTTGGCACATCTGCAATCAACCTATTTCGATGCATAATATCTGGTGTGGTCTGAAGTTTTTCATTGTTGAGCTGGTTTTAACAATGAAATTCTGTCTATTTAGCATCAGTTAATGAATCCTGTGTTATAGTTATAGTATAGTATATAGTCATAGTTAGTTTGTGTTAAAGTGAGAGCTGAGAGCTCGGCCTCAAAAATTCCATGATTTATATGTGCTGAGACAAAAAGTGCTTTATCCATAAGAAGAAATTTACTAAAATTAATTAACTAAATTAATCATTAATCTACTAAAATCACAACTTAGGAGACAACAACAATAATAATTCCAAAAAAAGCAGCAGATCAGTCATTTATAAAAATACAAAAGTAAAAACATTCATATCTCGACAACATGCTGCAAATTTTAAAAGAATTAAAAGTACCAGAATAGTGTGATGCCATGTTTAAAAAGAAATAAAAAATGCTATTTATACTTTTACTTTAAAGTAATAATGAAGTATAACTAATTTATTGGTATAAATACAAGGGATTCTGAACATTTTATTGGCGTCTTCTAAATGAGACAAATCAGGCAGATGTTACATTAACAGACAAACTATTTAAATCCTGCTTATATCTTACCTTAAGCCTTATATAGATGCAAACCGAACAGCTGTGCTACCAGGACAACACTGGCTGTTTGGGGAAACAACAAATGTTCAAATGTTAAATTGGACCAAATGTGATAATCAGTTGTAAGTGAAACACATTTTGAGTTTAAAAAAAAAAAAAAAAAAAAGATTTAAACTCTGTAATCCCTTAATGAAGAGTAAAGAAAACAGACCCTAATTAATTGTGAATCTGTCAATACTGAGTGGGAAAGCGTGAGGTTGTGTTTACTCATTTACACGTTCAGTGAAGGATCATTGACTTTGTGTCAGTGTGGATGTTTATTTTTAAATGATATTGATCCAGAGGTAATAATGACCACCGCTGGGAAACATGCCATTAAAAAGTCACATTGATGAGGAGTTGAGCTGTTTCTTTTTATATTTTTTAACATTTATTTTTCCTAAATTATGACAATAAACAAAAATATATAATACCGAATAACACTTGAAATGATAATGAGTTTTTCTGTTTGTTCTGTCTTTTTTTTAAATTTTATTTTTCTTTGGAGCATTTCAGACAAAAGACAGACAAACAAGATGAGATCGATGCATGATCCAGCACAGAGGCTTTGTTTGTTGTTGTTTGTTTCTTGGTCCTATGTTCAGATCTGGGCTCAGCAGCTGGGTCTTGCTGCTTGGACTGGTTGGCTTATGTTTATGTGCCACACTTCGTGCTACCTTCCCTTTCGTATTTGCATGCATGACTAAAAAAATATAAGTTAAAAGCAAAAAGGAATTGATCAGTTTTATTCCTCGATATCTCAAAAAATAACTGGACGCACATGGAAGCAAAGAATTTTCAAGGCTGGAGAAGGCTGTGTCTCTTCTGTTCCCTTTGGACACGAATAACTGTGAAACATTATGAAACAGAGAACGATAGAGCCGTTAAAGCACCAGAACTAACTTGGCCAGCTGACAAGAGGAAGGGTGCTCCCTGTTGAGTTCATCTCAGCACGTCTCCATGGCTATCTGTGAAACGCTCACTCTTCTACTCTCAATAACCCCTTCCATCTCTCCACTCCCTCCCTTCTTCCCCGGGCCTTGATATGTAACAGAACTCAGAGGGAAGATGGAATTGACGTACATAATCAGAGCCGGGCCTTTCCGCCCCCCCATTGTGTCTCCATCAAACCACTGTAAGCAAAAACCATGGCCATCATTCCCTGCTCGTGAACGCCTCTGAAACATCAAAACTGACCGACCGTAGGGAGCCAGGACACTAAAAACAGCCCAGTGCTGCAGGTATGCAGCGTTCTGGCCTGAGCTCTGAACTGACCCCACGCTGTGCTCCGTTCACATTTGGATGTCTCTATCTGTGGAAAATTCACCCCTTCCCCGCCTCGACCTCCTATCCCCAACCCCCCTGCCGCCTCCTGCTAGTGCAGAGCTGGCAGCCAGGACGCATCAATCACTGCACGCCAGGGGGATGACATCATGGCGCATTGGCAGGGCTATCTAAGCAGGGACAGGGAGTTTTTCAGAGGGCTAACAGAGATAAATAGAACTCCTCTTGGTTTCATCCCTCTCCATGAGAACCTCGTCTTTATCAAGGCTCGAGGACGGCGAGCCTGACTCGTGTCCTGGGCTTTTGGCCCCTCTCTCCGCTTTTCTTCCCCCATGTTTGGCTGCCTGTCATTCGTTTTCATCAGCGGCAAACTTTGTTGCCTCGCTTTCCCTGCAGCTCATGTTTGTGTCTTAGAGAATAAAGTTTAATGGTGCAAGAGTGCAGCTGATTTCTGCTATGTGCAACATGAGCTCAGAAGAGCCCACCAAGATGATCAATAAATCCCTCCTCTGAATAGTTTGCGAATTTCAGCCATCATCAACACACACTTCTCGTTAAATGCTTAACATTACAGTTCACTTAGAAGCCCTCTTGATTTATTAAGGAAGAGGAAGGATAGCGGGCGCAGTGTTTGCAGCAGGGCGTAGAGAAATGTAGACATTTTCCAGCTTGTATCACAAACCAGCTGGAATGATGTTGATGTGAAAGTGAAAACATTTGTTATCAGCTGCTTTGTTTTCATTCAGTGCTGCTTGCACTGAAACTTGCAGGAGTGCAAATAAGGTTGCAGGATGTGACCTACCATTATTAGTTATGTGCATTGTTATTATATATAAATATATACACACACACACACACACATATATGTATATATTTTAATGTAATTGAATTTGCACACCCTCTGCAGTCAAGCAAAGGAACATGTACACAAACACATTTTAATCTCACTAATCTGAAGCAATAACATAACACCACTCTCCTCCTGAGCACTCTTATAAGAGCATGACTGACAGAGGAGAAACTGATATGGGGGAGAAAATCTGGTTTTGCTTTCGCCCCTCGTCTCTCTTTTGGCCTGTGAGAGCCAATAAATCCCATATCCAGGGCTATTAGATTGACAGAGCCGAGCGCCGTTTGATGTTCAGATGTCTGAGAGCAGCCTCTGTGCATTCCAGGGGCCAAATGCAGTTTGGCTGTCATCAGCAGGCCTACTTTTGGACATCGGTGGCATGCATGTCAATTATCCACGCCTTTGACAATTATGTGTCCAAGATAATGCTTATCTTTTCACCTTTTCACCTGAGATGCTGCAAGGCTGCACTATCGACGTGAAGATACCATACAGGATGTCGGGGAAGGCATTCATGAGATAAATCATTAACAAAAACAATACTCTCCCGTCATTAAAAAAAAGGAAAACAGAAATGAGAAATTCAGCTAATCTTTTTGGCTGATACATGCTCTAAAAATACACTTTTAATGGAAGAGAGTAAAGCATTTTGGCAGAAGGTCTTCATGATACACACGTCAAACAAAACATAACAAATTACCTGAAATCAAGGAAAATAATCAAGAAAAGATAAATCATTGTAAGATGACCAACAGGGATAACATACAGTGATGAATTTACAGTCCAGTGTTTGATAAGAGAAAACAACTGAAAGAATGTGTGAGTAAGTCAGGCTACATGCACATAGCCAAAAAACTCGAGGCTAGACAACAATGTAATGGTAACGTCTCATAAAAAAGGAGAGAAAAGACGTTATGTCCTCAAAAGTGGGAAGCCTAATTCTCTGCGCCCAACTCCTTGTCCAAGCTGGACAGCACTTGGGATAATAAATTACCCTCTCAAGTACACCGTTGAGGTTTTAAGCACAGCGATGAGGCCAAGGGAAAAGGGAAAATCGTGTGACCCGACGACCTACAAACTCTTAACCCCTGGCCTAAGTCCTGGGCGCCTCCCTGAGAGCTCTCAAAAAAGCCTGAGTCAAACATCACATTTGGACTTTGTCTCCGTGACCTTTACACGTGCTGTCACTCCAGGTTCTCGCCGTTCCCCTTCATTTCAATACACTATAGGGGAGGGGAGGTAAAGAGGAGGAGAGATGAGCGCTACTGAGGATGGATAGTCTTGGTGATTAAAATTAAACACACCCCCTCAGGAATTTCTTGCCGATTCTCATTATTTCCGCATTATTTTCTCTCCCTCCCTCCCCCCCTCCTTCCTTCTTGCCTCTCTTCTGCATACGCTGAAGATGTGGAGAGGTACTGAACGAGTGAGAGACATGTTGACAAGAGGGTGCTAAGTGGATTTGAGTTATGGGCAGTTGGGCGATGTGTTTGTTTAACCATCTGGTAGCAACTCCCTCTGTTTGGTGATGGAGTGCCTGTGGAGGGAAGGAGTCCAGTTCCAATATGGATGCATACATACACACTGCACACGTACACTGTTGATTTGACGGGGTCAAGCTAAAGGAAAGCAGCCGACCTGAGTGATGCGCTTCTGATGAGCTCATTTCCAAAATATTATACTGCATTTTCAAAATCACCTTAATTGTAGTGCAAATTAAATTAATCCTGCACTATCCTTGAAATATAACTCATTCTGTGAACTTTATCCTTTAACAACCGTATTTTGTTTTCATTTAGTGCTTTTTGCCAGAGTACATTTTTCTTATAAAAGACTTATACATCCGCAGAATGAGATCACCAGACCTCCTTAAGAAAGACGTCAGCACAAGAAGCTCCCTTTGATATGGGCCCCTTTCAAAAAGAGACACAAAATGCACACAAACACACTGTGATCTGTGCAAACAGTATATACACAAGCAAGCTCTTTTCTCCAACCCTGTGTCAACGATTCCCAGTTATCATTATCTGAGGTTTCCTCTTATTGAATCTGGAGTCTAGCGGCGGTTCTGTGCAGTTGGGCCTGTTTTTGTGTGCAAGGCATTGTTCATCTTCAGCAATTACACGTGAGGTGGCAGTAACCAAATTAGGCTCCTCTTATTGAAGCGGTGACATGGAGTTCTGAAGTAATTACGCTGCCTTTTAATAACGCGCCCAGTAAATTCACTTTTTAATCTCAGCATCCTGAATTATTAAGCAGCTGTTTCCCCCTTCTCTCTAGATCACTTCCTCTCAGAGGCCGACTGCCCAGCACTGTCAGACAGGCACAAGCTATTTGCAGACATACTGTAAATCTCCTTGTTGAATGTAGAAAAATAACAGTAATAGTGTTTTTGATTTCTGACTGTAAATGAGCAAAAATGTGATTTTCCTTTTGTTTTTATTTCTGTATGATGCTATTATTATGAAAAAAATGGCACTGGGGAGTGTGACCAGTGTTTCAGAACATTTTTAATTTTTAATATGCAAATTTTAACATTTGTAAAAAAAAAAAAAATTTGCAAGGTGGGATGAAAAATAAATAAAACAGCATTCAAGGATATATATACAGTATTATGCTGCTGTGTTTATGTTGAGTGTGTTGTTGGGTGGGGGGGTTTGGAGGAGAGGCAAAGCGAGTGTTAAGTGTCACATCCTTTAGTTTTTCACGTAAAACAAACATCAGTCCACAGGCCGTTATCATTTTAAAGTTTTTTAAAATCCCTTCATACATTGGTAATAAAAAAGTGATGAATACAGGTAATTGCTTCACATTCTCTATATATTTTCTTTAAATACCAATGAGACTTTTGTCAGTAAAATTTCAAGAGCTCTCCTTTATACTGTAGCGTAATGCAATTACTTGTGGAAACTTGAAAAATACACCACACATTTATTGGACCAAATACAGTTAAAAGCTCAATTTTCATCTGCTGTCCCGGGGCAGAGGCCGTCGGTGATATGCGGCCTACAGGCGTGAAAGATGACAGTCAGCTGTGGTAAATTAAATCCTGAAAATACTGGTGCTAAAGGTTCATTTGAAAGTAATATAAATAATGCACAACATGAATGTAAGGTAGACCAGTTTTTACACTCCATCTCACATACATTTTCCAGAGCGAACTTTAATAACGAGTAAAGAAGGTAGTTGTGTACATACTCACCTCTACACTGCAGCAGTTATTAATGCATGTCAGTTGTTTTTTATGGAAATGTTGCTCTGGAACACGATTCAAAAGAAATACTATGGAGGAAAATAGAACTGGATGTTCTACAAACATAGCAGTTTTATAGCTAATCTGAACCAGATCAGCCCACTAACCTGGATACATTACTTCAGTTAGCAAGAGTGACGTTTGTCTCCAGAGCAGCTTTGCCTCTAAAAATGTGTTTTAGCTCAAACTCTGATCTGCAGTGAAAAGAAAGAAAGAAAGAAAAAAAAAAAGACGCAAAATCAAAAAGCATAATTTCACATTTGTTCACCTCATAGCTTCTTGCCCCCACCAAGCAACTCTTACAGACAGTGGCTGTCAGATGGAAGTGGAGAACAGTCCATTTCTATATCGGGTTCGAATAGTTGTTTCGTTAGCATGTTTTTCTGCTAAACCTGCTCCGCACTGATGTCAAAGTCAAAGAGTGTAAGCTCAAGAAACCCACCAACTAATTTAATGTTCACTGTTCTGCTCCAGAAGAAAAAGTGAAACAGGCCATTGGGCAGAACCGTATTCGTCCCTTTTCGCTTTCCAGTAACACCAAAGTGACACAAAAGCTAATAAAACTGTATCATGTCTACAGAGGGAGCAGCAGCAAGTTAGTTAGTGTTGGCAATCACAGAGCATCGACCCTCGGCAAAGTCCAAGAGTTTGGATCGATGAAAGTCATTCTCTAACGGGGAGGGAGGGGCGCGGGGTGGAAGTTGAAAATCCTGATTTCTGCTTTAGCACCTCATTCTGTTTTTCACCTCCTCCATCTTGGAGAAATGTCAGGAGAACAATAAATATATAAAAGGTCAGCGGCGTACTAACAGACCCTTCCAAGCTTTCATTACATTTGCTCTTGGCTATAGCAGAGGCACTTGGGCAACAGTGCTGACATTTGGTTTGTTTTTACACCGTGTTGAGTCTCACACAGTTGTAGCTCCTAATAATGTCAGAGGGAAAGATCTCGGGGCAGCTTGGTTGTGTTTATTGCTACCGTGCAGGGACAGAAACAGCGTTAAGACTCATATCACAAGACTACCATCGACAACACAATCGATAGCCAAGGTAACGCTTTTAAAGTCAGAGAAAATGGCTTTTCTGGCGAGATTTCTGCTTTTCTGTCTTATGCATGATGACTGCTGCACTGCTGATGAAATATGTGGTGCCTGTGTGGCTCAGTGCATATAAATTGGCATTACTGCTCCCACACTTGGCAGTTTTATTCAGAAACTTAAAGTATTCTTGTTTTTTGGTGGTCTGCTTTTCTTTGTTTTGTAAAGAGTAGAAACAGAAGGTGCTGAAAAGTTGCTTCTGCACCCCATTATCTTACTATTTTTTCCACTTTGCTGTGACAAAATTAATTCAGAGTGATTTGAGTGGACATTTCTGAGGCAGGAAACATGTCTAAAACTCAGACGCACACCGAAACGTGAAGACATCCATGTGTTGAACAGAGAAATAAAAGGTCTTGTGCAATTTATCACTCCTGCTGTGACCATGTGAAGACATCAAACTCCACACCAGGTCAGCGGCTATGTGATGTTCAGAAAGAAAGACAGCAAGGAACCATGATGACAGAGGGAGTGATGTACACGTTCATCCCTTTGAGATCGTCACACCCCATGAATTAAGC
>CM076655.1:21619777-21638231 GCA_038496675.1 Rachycentron canadum | reverse complement strand
CCCCCCCCCCCACTGTTTTTCTTTTGATTTCTACCCACATCACCCTGGAAATCAAAAAGGAGAAACAATGCACAATGACTATCTCTACACGTCGCTTTACCAGCTGATTGAGTGACTGCATCAAACCGCGGCCCAGGTTAATAAAGTTTGGGCTGGAGCATGTAAAATTGTCAATTTGCCTTGGCTGGGCACTCAAGGGGGAAGGAGTTGGAGGGGGGGAAGCACAGTTGGGTGACTCAGTTGACTCTCCTTCCAGGTCAGAGGTTAATGAATGATTATTTCTCTCTCCCAGCAGGCTTTGCCCGCTCTCCCGTGGCCAGGAGGGTGAAAGAAACTCAATTTAGGCAAGATAAATCCCAAGGAGATAATTTGCTGTGATTTAATCAACACTGAACTGATTGCTGCAGACAAGGAAAACATAACCAAGAGGAATTGGTTTATTGATCCCCTTAAAAAAAACACACTGACTTTTAGAGGATTCAGTGGGTGTTAATCCATAGAAAGTAGTTTAATGGCCAGTGATCACTGCGCATTATCAGAGAAGCTGTGCAACTGTAAATGATTTACAAGACGCAAGATGAATATTTATTCGTCGAAAACAGGGATCTAAGCAATAGCGTAGAGTTTTTTGAAACATATAGAAGCATTTTAACGTGGTTCCTCTTTTATCACAGTAATGTAACAGCTTTGAAACACATTATTGTGTGAAGCTGCCTGTGTGTGTGACCTGAACTCAAATCACTCCTCCTGACTCCTGACCCAGAACCACGCTCACGGAAAACTGGCAAAGCGAAATGAGAGGAGAGACAGAGTTCAGGATAGATTTGATTTCATTCTGGGGCCAGGTGTGGGCTTTGTACTTGCCACGAACCGTACAGGCGCACCGGCCTTCCCGTCCAGCGCTGTATTATTTACACCTTTGTAGACCGCATGACAACGTAGTTGCTATCGGCTAAATCAGACCGTGTACCGGAAGAAATGTCCGCTACGCCACTTTCTGCAAAACTCAATGCCTGAATAGCAAAACTATATACACGTTTACAGGTTCAGCCACAATGCTATAGATACTTCATGGTGTGGACCCATGTCTTTGCCTGAGATGGGACATTTTGATGACGAAATTAGTGAGCTAGCACAAAAAAAAAAAAAATAAATTAAAAAATCCAATTTCTATGTCAAGTGCTGAGAGTATACAGTCAACAAGTATAAGTATAAAAGTATAGTATAAAGTATAAAAACACATTTCAAGACTTTGGATTCACTCATCTTAAAATCTGTCTTTTTCATCAGTTTGTCCAGCTGTCTTGGCAGAAGTGTTTCAGATGAACATGAGAGACACATGCTAACTGAATTTACTCCACAGTGCAGTCAGTGGACATAATAGTATGACCATGCTTGGAAGTAGTAGCCTGACGTTGTGCAGCTTTAACGGGATGATGCTTCAGGATGATACAGTGAGGTCAAATCTGATGGAGGCTCAGCTGCTCTCAGTTTCAGTGTAGATTACAAACTGGAGTGAGAGCAGCTTTTAAAGAGGTGACAAGCACATGAAGCCCCGCTGCTCTCTGAAATCTGGGAACACAATTCATATTTTGAATGAAAACATCTCTTCCGTTCACAAATGTGAACCTGTCCTCGACTTATGATTACATTTCTTTTGAGCTCGCTCCACAGTTTTGCTGTTGTTGAACTTCCATAGAAACCTTCCCTGTATTACAATGGCAAAAATGCCTCTTCCTTGAAGGTGAAATGGCGTTTATTGGTGTTTCATATTGTGTCTGAGACGGTACATGATTAAAGGTTCTGTAAATGAGAATCAAAACAATGATGAAGGCAGTAAACAACTCTTCTATATAAAGACATAGTGGAATAATTTCCTCCTCTACATGAGTTTCTCTGGTCTTTGTTTTGCTAGCCGCTCTGGTAATGTGTGTGAACATGTACGCGCATGTTACACAAAGTCTCTGCCCACAGGTCAGATGGCAGAGTGCAGTACACAGCCTTCATCATCGGCTAAAGAGGCCTCCGACAAAGACAGAGGTTAAGATGGTGGACTGGCCATGGCTCTGTCAGTGTCATTCATGTCATATCCCAGCAGATAAGTCCAAGTCTGAATTTCTCTCCCAGTTAAACGGAGAGGTTTTATAAAATGAAGAGCCCCATGAGCTGCTTAACGGCGCTAGCTTGACCCAGAACATGTTTTTCTTCCACCCAATGTTTAAGTAACTCGATGCTACATCATGTTACATCTCTGCAGTAGCATGAGTAACACTAACTTGCTTCTACCCTTACAATGAATTTGTTTGGCAAATGTTGCTGCCGATATTTGGCTAACTGTCAGTGTAGCTGTGGCGCATCATGACAATGCTAGCGCGGGCTAATGCGTGTGGTTAGATAGTATTTTGTTGGCTCTCATGTACACATGCCAACTTTTAATTACTTGAGGGTCTTGTTCTGTGTGTAGTTGCCACTTTCTCTGAGATGGTGGTAGTGCGTCATCTGGTAGCAGTGACGGTCGCTTATAGGTTCTTTAATGACGGAGAACCAAAAAATGGCTTTTGAATGCTTCCATTGTTTCCATTGCTTGTTGTGGTGAACACACCAGATGCTGAGGTTGGTGTGAAGTGCTGACGCAGCTTCCCAAGAAACTTCCCAAAAAAAAAAAAAAAAAAAAATGTAACATCTCAACCTTTTCTTTGCGACATAGTGTTGTATTAACAAAACCAGTTGTTCCCAGGTTTAGAAATTGTCATCTAACTTTCTTGTTCTTAAAATGACATTTTCCTTCATTTAAAGAAGTCACAGACACTGAAGTTCAGATATTTATCTTGACTGAGCTTGATTTTGACTCTAACCTTTTCTTCTGCTATGGTCCCATAAAAGTGAATTCTATTGTTTACTGTATATAAAATATCTGTATTAGCAATCATTTGCAATGCAGGAAGTGCACTTTTATATCTTAAGGGTTATCAGCATCTGTTTACTAAATCACAGACAATCAGTGGAATGCAAAGGAAACATAACCACATTCAACCCCCACTCCAAATTTTCAGCAGTGACTCAGTTTTAGCGCTGGTTCAACATTTGTCTGAACGGGCGTAGGTGGACTTCATTTCTCACGCTGGTGGTGGACAGTTGTCCTTTGGGTTAATGGCTGAATGGCTGAATCAGACCCAGATGAAAGCAACCTAAAGGGCCCTCATTTTTCCCCATTAATCATCCTTGTTTTCTTTAAGGTGATCTCTTCACCCTGTTTTTAAGTACCTGTCTCTTTTCTGGAAGGGGGCTCGTCCAGGGTCCAAGGGGCCAACTGGAGGTCTGTCCGATCCCCGTCCCCTCCTCCTAAAGCAGTCCCCGGAGCTCAGACTCGGGCCCCAAGGTTTAATGGGTTTTGTAATGGCAAATTATAAGCCGCTACAAGGGTAAGATTAATTGAAGGGTGGTCTCAGGACCTTGCTTGGCCTGGGCTACAGTGTAACCTGAGACATTAGCGTTGCACTAAAAAATGTAGGCGGCTGTCCTGTTGACCAAAGGCATCACAGACTTATGAACTCTTGTGACATGACGTTTTACCAAGGCCTATATTTTGGTTGCCCGGAGGGGCCATCTGACTTGAAAAAAATCATTATCATTTGTAAAATTAACCAATTGTTTTGTCAGATTTTTCAGCAGTGCCATCATTCCTGTGCTAATAGATTTGCTGTGAGTAAGTGACCACTTCCTTCACTCCCAGGATATGTGGTTACAATGCTCAGTATTATAATTCGGCCCCTGAAAGCACAAAAACTAAAGATCCAAATCATCTCAGTTACAGTAAGAGCAGTGATTTAGATTGCAATATATGGGGGCGTAAAAGGAAAAACAACTACAGGCTCAATTTGTCAAAATAACCGCAACAGATCCCAAGACTGTTCTCATTAGTCTCAACGGGATATGAAACACAGCTCATGCTTTGAGTAAAGCAACAAAGAGGCCGAGGCTGCGGCATTTAAGCAGATGATGATTCCCACCACTGCACTCAGAGCAGTCCAGACCTCTTTTATTTTCCTTCCTTTTTTTCCCCTCTTATATGTTTTACTTGGACAGAGAATTTGTAAGGTCAGTAAGACCACAAGATAATAAGTTTATTATTTTTAATAAAGCACTAATCAGGAAATTAAATGTCAAGGTAATTAACAGTTGCAGCAAACCACACTATTACCATGTATTTGATATTGCAGAATGGACTTCAGTGCTTTAGTAGGATTACTGGCCTGCCAGAATCCTCAGACAGATCATTTTTTTCTCTTTTTTTATTTTCTACTATTGTCTCAGGGGCTCCTGTGTCTTCTAAGGCTGTCAAGATACTTGGACTTTTCTGTACGAATGCTGGATATAATTCTAACTAACATTTGAGCCAATTTTCATTTGAAAAGCTAGTTGGTGGGTTTTTTAAATGTATGTTATGCACTATTTATGGGCATCTGTATTTTTCTTCTATTTGCAAGTAGAACTTCAAAGTTGACAGAAAAAAATTATCTGAACACATTCAATCATGTGGTAAGTGAAGCTAATGAATTGTCTCAAGCTGAACATGAAAGAGAAACCTCACTGCACGACGGCCACTAAAACAGTGTGAGCTCCACCTTTTCACACCTCCGCACCAATTTCGCCTCAGCCAAAGTGTGTGAGGGGTGCAAAGAGCGCGAGCAGCGTAAAAATGGACCAAGAGTCTCGAACGTGCTGACACTTACCCACTCCAATCTGTCCACGTGGATCGAATTTTCATACTGCTCTTTGATAAAAACGACAGTGGAGTCTTGGCAGTGTTTGCCTCCGAACAGCATTTGACCTCTTGCAAGAATGCAATGGAACAGGAGGACGAGAAGAAAAAAAAAAAAAAAAAAACAGAAAGAAATGCAAACGAAATGGGAGGCCCAAGCACCCTGCTCATATCTCATCTCTATTAACGGGTTTACGGGTGACCCCAGGGATCCTCGTAAAAGTTTACGTGGAGGTTTCAGTTAGAGTTCCCTTTAAAAGAATGAAAGAAATTGGTTAGTTTATGGTTAGCCTTCAGAATTTTATGGCATGTTTTACTTAAGTTCCCATTTTTACAGATCCTGGTTCCAATTAGCGGAGTAGCAGTGCAGAAGGCTAAACTGAGCTCCTCTCTAGTCTCAGGGTAAAAAAAAAAAAAATATGAAGGGGGCACTTAATTGACTGTTGATCTCTGAGGACACATTCAGGTCAATTGCAAGGCGTGGAGATGGGGTTTGAGGATCAGTGTTACCTCAGAATTAATGTCCCTTCAGCAACAATGTTGAACTGAAACTGGGGTAGAAACGTAACCCAGAGTAAACTGATCTCCTCCAATGAAAACTACCCCATAACTTGCTGTTATCTCTAAGTGAGAGTTTGGCTTAGTTCGTTCAATAAACAGAAATGCAGACATAGTTCAACTCATAACTAATTTCTGAGTATTTCACATGATATCTTTTTCTGTGTGGTGTGAGAATCTTATTTTGTCATAGAATTGTTTTTTCTTCTGTGTATTTACATAATTTAAAAAAAAAAAAGCTTGATTGACTATATAGAATATTCCAAGACTTTGGTGAGAGTTGAGTGGCAGGATACACACAGGTTTCCCAGTCAATCCCAGGGTTAACACATACTGTTCAAACACACAACCATTTAGACTCAAATTCACACTGATGGGCAGCTTGACTTCACCTGCAGGCCTTTGGATTGTGGGAGGAAAGTGGACCACGAGGTAGAAACCCACTCAGATATCAGAATACAAGCAATCCACTGTCCCGATCCATAGAACGACTTACATCTATCAAATTCAGTTTTTGACCTTAAAGATTTAAGGAATATTATGGTTTATAACAATACACACTGTTTGTTTGTTAATTCTTTTTATAGCCCTGGCCTTTGCATCCGTCAGTTAAGATAACATTACACAACCCAAAATGAGTGCTTAGCTCACAAAACATAGCAACATCACTAAAAATAGGTCCAGCACAGCAGGGAATACAAGAAGTCAGATGATCACACAGTGGTAAACAAACAGACAGTTAATACTTTGTTTGGTGGTAAAAATTGTGAGCACATGCGTAACATGAACTTACTTAATAACAGGAAGTTATAATTCTCCTTTTTTTATTTAAGTTATGGCAACAGTACAAGAGCTCAAAAGAACAATATTATCAAATGCCTTGCCCCAGAGTATTGAAGATACAAAGGGGTGAGTGTCCAGGCTTTGAACCAATAGCCCTCAGGCCAAAATCACAGCTCTCTCACTTTAAGTTATCTGCTGCCAGAGCTCTCAAATTAACACTATAGTTAAAATCTGCTTTGTGTTATAAAACCCTGCGGGACCTCTGCGTTTCTCCATCACTGGTCTTCTGGCTTTAATCTTTAATCAAACACATGCTAAAAGGTTGATTAGCAACTTCCTTGAACATTCAAGATGCCTGACTTCTCCTGCAACTTTGAAAACATCTTGAAGATCTTCATAAAAACCTCAATCACACAGAGCCAGGTCAATTTGGCAAAAGTTCCCAGGAAATGGAGTGTGTGTGTGAAAGAGGTGAAATGAATAAATGATGACACATGACTCAGTGGGTACATTGTGCAAGTTAAATGACCCAGGTCACTGTAAAGTGCAGCGTCCCCTCCAAACCAGCTGCATGCCACCAACCATCATCGCTACCACCACAGTGTCCTTTAATGGGTCAAACACACACACACACACACACACACTGTTTCGCTCATGTTGGAGATCCTCTCATCCAACCCCATCTCTCTTTAGCTGTTTTTAATTTCCTCTCATTCTTACTTTCCATGAATTAATCTTCTTTTGTTCAACTCTCTCAAATATAACAGCTTCTCCTTTTGCGTCAAAAACGCGTAATGTTTTTCTAACAAGTCCTTATCTGTGTGTTGTTATTTAGCCACTGCACGTGGAAATGACTATACAGGCAATTAGCTTAATAATTAACAAGAAAGCTAATTTATAGACTGGTGTCCTTTTGAAATCAATGGGTGACTAAGTCTCCTTTCATTTTTACTGTTCCTGTGAAATGTTTTGAAACTTAAGTTTAAAAAGGGAGAAGAAATCCACAAAAAGTGAGATGCTTTAATGACATTCTTCACGGACATGGAGCTGAGATGAAGACAAAGCAAAGTAAACAACTTTAGAGAGAAATTTTAGCACACCTACACTTAATAGCGTGTGTTATCCTCTTAAGGTTGATGGTCCCTGGGCCTTCTCGCTTGATTCCACACCAGCCTGCCTGGATAAGGCTGTGGAAAGTCATGAATTAAAGAAAGCCTCAAAACGAGAAACAAATTGCAGCATCCCATATGAAAGTTCTGTGCTCAGTCAAAGCATCCAAGCCTCCTTGTAATGTGTATTGTGTTATCTTTGTCGTGCTTCGCGCTACGTCACCCAACATCTTCCCTGACTTCTGTCATATTTACTGCAGCTTCTAGAGGTCACCCAACACTAAAACGTAACGATGGGTCATAGTAACCTGCTCGTGTAGGTGAGTTATGGGTTTATTTTTTTATGCCTGACAGCCAGAGCCGGAGGCATGTTTTCAGGTTGACCATCCAACCGTACAAATGTACATCCATCCGTCCCATTCTGGTTTTTGCCATGATTCTGCAATACAGGCATGGAATTTCTTCAAATCTGGCAAAAACATTCACTAGGACTCAAGGATGGACTGATTAGATTTTGGTGGTCAAAGGTCAAAAGTCAAGGTCAGTGTGACCTCTCAAAACACGGGTTTGGCCTTGTGGATGCAATATTTCAGTAACACCTTGGAACTTTTTGAAAATCGGCACAAATGTCCACTCGAACTCAAGGATTAGGTTAAAAGAAAAAAACCATACTGGTAAATATTTATCATCACTGGTACCAAGTCTAAAGTTCTAGTTTGAGACTTACTGATGCATTAACTGACACCCACAAAAAGATAAATACAGCAAATAACATGCAAAGACACAGTAAATCCCAAAACAGTGATTTTTAAATAAGCACACATAAATACAAACACATGCATGCATGGAAACACACACGCGCACACACACACACACACAGATATAAGTACAAATAGTCCAAGCACAAATGTATACACCCTTTCATACACACACAAACACACACACACACACACACACACACACATCCTGCAAACCTCCTGTGTGCCTCTGTGCCATGCTTTAGGAAGGAACCATACCCATAACACAGTGGTTGTTTCCTGCCTACAGAAGCTTTAATAGGCGACAGGGCAGCTGACTCACCAGGCAGGCTGCGGATGTCTTCCCTCCAACATGACACTGACAATAGGCATTTAGTCTGTTTGAAGGTTAAGCGGTAGCTCTGTGACATAGATCTTTTGCACATTAAGAAATTGACAAGATTATGTTTTTAATGTCTGCAAGTTGTTTCTGCAACTAAAGCTCTTAATAGATACAGTTCTCTAAGTGATAGAGTATAAAGGAATTCATAAGCAATAACCACATTTTATAAATTACAACAAAAAACGCCAACCACTTGTTAGTGTTATTTTACTCCTGCAAACTTTTATTGTTGAGGCTCTTTCCTGTAGTTTCTGCACTCTTTAGTGATTGTCTGTCAATCAGATGGGATGGGCAGCACTGTGGCATCACTTTATTGGGATTTTTATATCCTGTCTTTGTCTGCGCTGACACAGGAGCTCTCTGATCTCATACAAACTACCTTGTTCTTTGAAGTGCATCACTTCCTGGACCTGCGGAAACCAGCCCAAGAAAAAAAAAAAAAAATATGACAATGAAATAAATGAAATGAAATATATATATATATACACACACACACATATATATATACATACATACAAATAAAGCCTCTGTTTGGCTTCTGCTTGGTCGATGGGTTTGAGGCAATGCCTGTAACCTTTTCTACCCAACCCAGATGGGAGGCAACAGCTCTGGCTCAGCCCTCGGCCTGCAGTCAGAGTCCAAGTGCTGCCTGGCCTCAGCAGTTATCACCAAATCCAAACTGGAACCCAGAGAGAAATGCAATTCATGCCTGATGGCAAGACACAGAGGAGAGCTGGCTGCAAGTCCTGTGTGTTTGTTCCTTTCTCTCTCCAAGAAAAGCCTGTTGACTCAAACCCTCACTCGCTCACGCTGCAACAGGGATCACCTGGAGACTCTCAGGGATCTGCAAATAAATGCCTCGTGATGGTCATCCATTTATTACATTACATGTGTGAAACTGTCATGTCTGGAATTTGTAAAATAAAAATTCCACTGTAAATTACATCCTGTGTTTAAGCGATAACAGACCTTCAGTCATAATCCTGATCTGAACGGAGCTCACACTCTCAGATGTAGTTTCTTTTTATTCTTCATTTATTTATATATTTCAATAAAAGAAACTGATGCTTTCGTAAAATTGAAATAATGAAGGTTCTGAATATATATAAATCATGGATAAATGTTGGTTTTCATTCAACCATATAGTATTGCATGTGCTGCAGTGCATTTCTTAAACCACAGTGGTTTCAAGAAATTGTTAACAGGCAATTTATCACTGTAAATCTGAAGGTTAATGCTTTACAGTCAAATTTAAGTGGAATTATATATTTTTTGTAAAAAATAAAAAATAGCATTTCTGACATACGATTCAATGACACTCAGTTTAGACAATTTTATGGTACTGAGGTCTTGGGTTATCTTATATAAACTACCTTAATGCTCCAGGTTTTGAGGTTTGAGCCAAGAATTCATTGACACTCCCTTTTGAAGTGCATCTGTTTCTACAAGCTTCCTGTCTCGCTGCTGCAGTTGTTTTCAGGTTTGCATTAGACAGTTGGACTTTTCATCTTTACAACATCAAGAATAATTCTGCCAAACATCTGTCTTAATAAAGGGCTGATTCACAAAGGCTAGGGGACGTTTGCTCTGAGAGGTCAAAGCCTGGAAACAAAGCTCACAATTAAAGTTCAGTGGCAGATAAGTCACATTTTTACATAGGTGAGTGTAAACATGTATAAGCATACAAATGTGAACACAACACGCTGCGATCAAAAAATCAATAAAAAAAAATGTTGAGGCCCAATAAGACAAAATTAATCACTGCAGCTTTTGTTTTTGCTGTATAATATTTCTAGTGGGGAAACTGAAGGTTTTCTGTCGACAGAAAAACTGGCAAACCTTTTATGCTGGTGGAAGGGGTGAGAGGTGGGTGGGGGGGCTGCTCATGGCAGAAAGAGAGATTATAGGAAAGGGGAAACAGTCACAGAAAGAGGTGGATGGCAAGAGACACATAAAGAGACGGGTTGAGAGATAGCGAGCACAAGGGAAAATATAGTGGGAAAAAGAAAAGAAATCAAGAAGGGGAGGGGAAAAAAAAGCAGAGAGAAGGGAAGCGAGGCCTGGCTTTATTATATCCTAATATGCCTTCCATACTCAGCCAGCGAGCAGAAGAGTGCCGAGACATAATTATATCCCCTCCCCGGGCCGTCTCCCTGTATTAGCGTCTCCTCTAGTTCACTGGCTGCGACAGAGACAAATGAGAGAGTTTTTCCAGCAGATCATTCTCATCCGTTACTGCCAGTTCCGTGTGATAGATCGTCGGAGCTAAAGCGGGGCAATAGATCACGGCGTAAAAGAGACTCACTAGCGTACCCCAGTGGAGCACAGCTTTACAGATCATCGCCCACCTAATGCACGCGTGGGTTAAGAGTCAAATCCCGTTAGTTGTAGGGGAACCAAACCTTCTCCCACCCCCCGCCCTGCATCTCTCACGCTCTTCTTCCCGATTAAGCCAGAATAAATGGCTGCAATTGTCCAATTGACCCCACAGTTACAGTGTCATAGGTACGACTGCTGTGTTGTGTATCCCTCGGCGCGCTGCTGGCAGGCTTGTCTTCATGAACTAGACTTGATAGATGATGAATTTGAAGATTTGGTTGTCAAAGCGAAGGTAAGGCTCAGCTCTCATGGCCACTTCTATTATGGATCTGGTTCCAATTAGTTAAACACACAATGAGCTGCAAGAGACGTTTGAACTCTTCTATTTTTATTTGCAAGTAACACTTTATAGGAAATTAAGGTCGCGGGCTGATTATGACTGATGAACATTAATTCTGTAAGTTTATCAAAGTGAAAAAAATAAAATAAAAAATAGTCCAAGGCTGCTGTCTGGTGAACATGCTCTCTACCATTTGTCATGAGACTAATTCATTTCAGAATACACTCAGCACAGCATTAAAATAATGCAAATCTTGAGCTGAGAGTTTAACAAAGAGACTGTCTTCAAGAAAGGTCAATGTTCAGTATTCAGCTTCAGTATTTGAAAGCAAACCAGGACCCAACTTATGTTACCTGATGATTTAATAGTGCATATTCTGACATAAAGCTCCCAGATGCACTGGAAGAGATGCACAGGAGCTTTATCTTGCTCTGCTCTCTGCAAGCCAGTGTCTGTCATGTAGCCTGCTCTTCACACTCACTTAAAGGAGGTTTTGTGTTAGTCTGTATATGTAAAATACAGTGATAGTGCAATATCTTATACACTCGCAGCAGAGAGACTAATGTGATAACTCTGAACTTGTGCATTCACCACACGCACACACACAAACACATGTGACCCAGGGAAAATATTAGACGGGTTTATTTTCATTATGAGTGCCTGTCTGACTGTGCAAGTGAACGATTATTAACACTAATCTTAAAGACCATACAGTACAGTTGGCAGTATCAGATAACATGCCTGTTGTGTACTATGTGCATCATGACAGCAGAGAATGATTAAAGCTCGATCTCATTTATCATCAGACAAATGGAAATGTGTTTGATTTACTATTACCTGAAAACAGGAAACAGTAAAGTAGTTAAAAATAAGTGTTTAAAATGACAAATAGTTATGCAATCTGTTAATAAGGATAAATTGTTCCTTTGCCTCTGTTCTATTTTCTTACAAAACTACTCAGAGTAATCAGATTACATTTCAGAGTCTGAGTGCTCCTGCAAATGCCCTAAATATATATTAATTAGTGGCATCTGACACTGCAAAGCCGACAAAGGATGCAGCCTTCACTGCTGCAGCACAGCTAAGTGTTTAGCTCATGTCTCAATCAGGGGTAGTGAATGGACGTCCCTAAATAGCATAATGCTTCTTTATATGCTGCAAGTAACACGGCGAATTAGCACTGCTGCACAACATTACAGATTTCAATTAATTCTGATCAGCACAGATGTTGTATCACTCTTGCACGAGGCAGGCTCATTTTTATGCAAATTGAAGCAGAGAGAGGGATACTTGGAAACTGTGAAATGGACGAGATGATGCCCACAGAAGCTAGCAGGTAATTTACAGTATCATAGTTTTGCTTTACGTTGCGTGTTCTGAAAATTAAATGCTTGTAATTTAAGGTCTGATAAACTGGAGTTGATCATTCTTACGTCTTAATTAGAGGAGAAATGTTATAATTGGAGTTACAATTCTGTGTTTTATCCCTGCTGTGGAGACTAATTGGAGGCTTCAGAGGCGTCGCTTCCCCATACAAACTAAAAATAAGACAAGCGATGGTGTAATCCAAAGCAGAGATGAGTTTAAAATGAGGTACAAGACAGGGATGCCTCCTGTCACAGTTCAGTTCCTGTCGGGAGCCTTGACAGGATCCCCGAGAGCTCAAAAAGGGGTCAAAGTGCTCTTGACCCCCCTCACCCAAACAGGATATGCTTAAAGAAGGATGAGGACTTCTGTAAATCTGGCCCACTCTTTCTGTAAAATGTGCCAAAGGACTCATTTTTCTTCTCTTTTTCTTCACGGAGTTGTGGGAACCAAGGCTGCGGCGATGACAGCAAATGTGGCATCGGATGGTTCGATGAAGTCACACCATTGTTCACTTTGATAAATCGCTCAGATGGTTGTGACCTTTTCGGACTTCAGCTTCCTTCTCTGACTTTGATGTATGAAAGTGTGAAAAACAAATCGGAGATATTTTACTGTTTTCTTTTGACAGCTTCCTCGTCAGACTCTGCAAACCGAATTTTGAAAATACAGCTATGGATCAATGTTCAGTTTGGTGACAGTATGTGCCTCATTTGCATGTTTTTCATTGACTCGACTTTATTTTATACCATGATCAAAGCAACAACAGGGGTAAAGAACAATTTTAGCCCGTATATATTGTTTGGACCTTCAGTGCAGTAGCCAAAAAAATTCAAAAATTAAATAATATATGGCTGATGAGACTTTTTACCTTTTATTTTAGTAAAAGAAAGTAGTATTAAATATTTAAGCATGATTACTGATAAAATTCAAGCATAGCTACTTCACTTCCCACGCGTAAAAAATAAAACCTACTATCTTTCCGCCAGTGTCGTCTTAGTCTGTCTTTGCCTAATACTTTGACTCGCAGAGAGATTCACCACAACAGGTGTAGGGAGCAGCGGCCGGGTCACAGTTTTCACATTCGGCTTGCTAAAGACTGGCGACAAGAAACCTGCAGCAAGAAAAGAATCCAGGATACTAAAGGACGTGATTTATCGCCTCTGCCAGAATTCTGCCAAGACCGTATGAAAAACAGCCAGCAGGGTTAGAAAACACAGTCTGTTGTCAGTATTTTAATCCCAGTGTGTCCACGGAGTGTCAAGCTGCACTGAGCTTTTTCATACTTTATTACACAGAAATTCAGAAATGCCAACAAAGGTCGTAAATATCCGCTTTTGCCTTTTACTCGTTATAGAGCAATTCCATAGCAGATTTTACAGAAAGAATGGGGCCGAAGTTAACATGGTACTTATCTGACACCTTCAGTGGCATGAAATCAAAAAATACGAATTAACATTATTAGTAAGTAAATCTAACAGAAAGCTTTATGATAGGATAGTGAAAAAACAAGGCACACAAAGTGAACTGCACTGAAACTGTAGATGAAAGACTAGGACAAGAAACTGAGAAACATAAGCCAAACATCAGAGGTGTTGCTCTTGATAGTGAATTTAACTTAAATGGTTAAAATAATGAAAATTTGATTTCATGGACTGCAGTGCACTGTAACCCCAGCAAACACAGTAAACTCCTAGAAAACTGCCTTTAACCATTATGAATAATAATTAGCATTAATTAATCTCATGAAACAGATTACAAGTTGATGTCATATTGTCTTGGCTTCTAAAATGATGAACCTTCAAACCACAACGTGACATCGAAAGATTCATTTGCACACACACTCACTCACAGAGCTCCTCCACACTCCCTGCAGCTATCTAACGTCAACTACCTCTGCATCAGTCGTGGCTGAAAGTGGTGGCAGATTGTGTATATTTGCGTTCACATGTGCCACCGTTGTGGGAGGTGTAGTGTAGGGAACAGCCAACCAAGTAACTTTGAGCCGTCACCATGGAATAACCCCCACCACTGCCACCCTTGCCCCTGTCCCCAAAACAGCGGCATACGGCTGTCATCGCCCAAAACAAGATGTCGTGTCAAGGCAGGAAAATTACACAATAACGAGGCTCACTTGAGATTAGGCTAATGAGAAAATCAAAACACAATTTAATTCTTGTCAGCGGCGAGGCGTCTTTAAATTACCTCTCGTAGTAGCATGCTGATTAAGAGAAGTCTGCCACTCAGCCTGCTGCCCACTATAAATAGCCCCTGGGCTTTCTGGACCATGGCTGGCGTTCTTCATTGCAGGGGGATATTAAATGCAGATACACACACTTGCACACGCACACCCCTATGTATATGTACACACACATCCCTCTGTGCTCACATGTACTGAATCCATATATAAAGACCAGACCTCTTTAATCTATATTTGAGTTACTGTATAAAATATTATCCATATTGTTTCAATACTGAGCTCCCGTAAAGTACATATCATTAACAACAGTATGTACAGTACATCAACAGTATGTAACACCAGAAAATTCTCACTTTACAGTCACTGTACATGGCAACTCCAGTCTTGTCAGTCAGTCCAGTGGATGCAAGTGATCAGCCAATGTGCACATCACTTTGGGATTGCATTTGTTACATTTGTCTAATTAGAAATCATCATAGTAAAAAAAAATATAACAACAATAATAATAAGATACACATAATTAGCCCAAACATCATTACCCTGAAAATTTAACAATTATACTATCGCTGTAAATGTTTTTTTTAAATGGCAGAGATTACAAATAAAAAGTTGTGTATTTTTGATAGGAAAGGTGCAACGTTTTAAAAGCTAACAAATTAAACATGGTTGAACTTTTTAAACCAGTGAGGTTTCAAGTGCTGCCAGCAAATGCTGTGTACACTTCTTTTTTTTACTTTTTCCTAATGATTGATAAAAGATGAAATGACAATTTGCATTGTGTTTCAGAAGCTAGCATAGCGGCAGCTAGCCTGTCAGGAATGTGGCTAAGTAATGAAAACAACGGGGATTACAGAGTCAGCTTCCCAGAAAAACAGAGGAGCTAACTTGCTTAACTTAAATTTAATAATAATAAACTTAACTTTGAATTTAATTAAAATATGAAGTTGACTACAATGAATGCAACATTCAGCAACTTTAAACAAGTGGGAAGCTTTGCAACAGACTATTCTTTAATGATCTCACCCTGAAGCCTCTTCTCCTCTCCCTCGCTCCCTCCCTCCCTCCAGGAGAGCTTTTTACCAACATGGCATCTGCAGTTTGCTTCCAGTTTTGATGTCATGATGGTAATTAACTGGCAAAATGTAAGCTACAGCATGTCATGATATGGCCACATCGCTATTCCCAAACAACCTGCAAGCATATGGCGCCAAATGTTAGATTTCCCTAATAGCCCCTGAGAGTAGCAGCTCTGCCATTAAAAGGAAATAAAGAGAAGGTTGCATGGAGACAATGGTGAAATCGAAGGCTCGACCGTCGAGCTGAGAGCTGTCAGTTCATTATATCGACATCATGAGCTCATAGGCTTCTGCAGCGCTTGGAGCTGTTTTCACAAATTAGAGACAAGCAAAGTCACACTGCACCGTATACTTAATTATAATCTTTGTCACTGGCAGCACAAGAGTTGACTCCATTGTGCTGGAGCTCTGCCTTGCTCAAGGACATGGCAGCAGCGTGTAGCATCTGCAATAGGTTTACTTAGAGCCTGCTTGTTTGTGCATTGTCAGACTTCTCTGTGTGTTGATGAGGTTTCGTGACCTGCTGTCTTGGATAAATCTAATTAATGTTAAGTTCAAGTTAATTAACAATTTAATAAACCTATGCACTGTGTATTTTGCATTAAGGATCAAAAATGCAATGAATCATTCAAGTTGAAATTTAGTTTTTGTTTTGATTTTTTGAGAGGCTGTAGCAATATGATGTGTTAATGTTAATGATGTGTTGATGGATCTTTCTTTCCTGGTCAACTGACTTCCCTTATTGGAAATCCATTGAAAAGTCTGCACGCTCAACAGATCAAACGGTTCCACCATCAGGGCAGATCTGTCACGTCTCCAAATAGAGTGACCAGACTCATGAACCCCTCTGCCGCTTCCATCTTTCACCGGTTCACCAGGACTTTGATTGCCAACAATGAGCAGCCAAGCGGCTAACGCCATTTCCACCTCTTTATGTGCTCCGCTGCTCTCCTCGTCGCCGCTCTCGCCGTGCCATATGGCTCACGGACACGCTCCCCATTTTTCAGATAACTTCTCAAGCGAAAGAACAGGACACAAACACAAGAAAGATGCACACCTACCCCACTCTCACTCTCATCCACCCCACCCCCAAACGCCCATTACCGCTGTGCATGGAGCAGTCATCATTAGCTGGTTGGGATTTTATTTGGGCTGATTTTTAAAGTGAAATTGAGGTTGAAAGCAAAACTTGTGCAGTGTATTTAGTTTTTAATCTCACAAATTAGTGATTAGTAGTGAAAAAAAAAATCGGGAGGTAAAATTATAAAATTTAATTGCAGCATTTTTCAAAATACTTCAGGTTTGATAGACAGACTTTCAGTCGTGGTAATTTACTGTATTAGGATTAGATTGATACAATGTGGTGGTTCCCAACCTTTTTTTTTTGACCCCCAACAACTGTTACAGATTAACCCAAGCACCCCCTGTGAATTATTTCAACCATTGTCTATTACTTTTAGAGAAAAACTGTTTCAACCTCTTTGCCAGCTTGCTAGCTAAACACACCCACTAAATTTAAGGCTATCGCATAAAAAAACAAACAAAAAAATGTGTGCATACCCAGAAGCTGGTATCAACTTCTTTCACAGTAAAATATCAATTTTCGATCATCAATCAAACTTTGTTATTCTATGTGTTGTGTCACAGTGTCTGCTGTACATGGAGCTCATTCACCAAAGAAAAAAAAAAAAAAAACCATAGCAAAAACCGTGAGCACCGCCAATACTTCACATTATCAACGCTTCCCATGTTTCAGTTGCTTCATCCATCCTTTAAGCCTCGCATTCCTTAAATAGCTGCATCCTCCCGAACCCTCACAGGGCTCCGCCGCTGAAAGAGTTAATGCTTCCTCTCCTGACGGCCTGATGTTGGCAATGCATGACAGCGCCAGTTGACAGCGCCGGCTATGGATGACAGATGACAGTGGAGGAGGGAGCGGTTTGGTGTGTGTGTGTATGTGTGTGTATCTAGGGAGATTGGGGGGGGGGGGTGATTATGAAGATAAGGTGTCCATGGGAGATCTCTGAACACCTCCTCCACACACACACATACATACACACACACACACACACACCACAAACCATCACATAACCACAACCAAGACATTGGCTTGTGCAAACCTCTCAAACACATGCAGACATACCAACACATTCAGACCTACGCACAAACAAACACATGGCATGCATTCACAGTCTCGCACGCACGCGCACACACACACACACACACACACACACACTTACATGCACTCTTTCCTCCCAGGCATCATCCCATCTATTTGACACAGTAATTACAGCACACACTGATTCCAATGATGGATGAACTCCCTGTCTGGGATGAGCAGTCTCTCCTTCCTCCCGCTCTCTCCTCTCTTTCTCCCCTGTGTTCTCCTCTCTCTTTCTCACCACAACCTCCAGCAATGTTACACACACATCTTTAATACCTTTAATGCTGCTGCAGGGGGATGTGAAAGATGGTTCGTGACAACAGATAACAGGATTTTTGTTCTTATGAGGAGCTTAGCAAGCTAAATTAGGCTATAATTTACCTTGATGATTTATAGTCAGCTATTATATATACATGATTGTTAGTTTTTGTTTTATTTTGCACATTTTTAAAACTATTTTTTACAATATAATGACTTTTTTCTCATGCTGATTTTCTGCATGCTACATTGCTAACAAGCTTACAGTATAGTTACAGTTTTATTCTGTCAAGTTATTTTTATTTATATTATACTTATACTATATACATATATATATATATATATATATATATATATATATATACTGTCTCTTATACACA
>CM076655.1:21532120-21619456 GCA_038496675.1 Rachycentron canadum | reverse complement strand
AGGGGGCGGTGAGAGAGAGGGGGGGGGGGGGGGGGCTGCCGATCCGGTCTACCGCCCAAGTGAATTGGCCTGAAATGCAAAGCAATCGAGGCTAATGTCATTGCCCACACAAATTAATGCAAGTGCCATAACATCATGAATGTTGCTATTAATATGGAGGGGGCTCTGTGAGGAATTATCTAATCTCCTCATGCGTTTTATGATCTATGTAAATGTAGGAGGAGGTTGTAACTAAAAGGATGATTAAACTGTCGTGTTGGATATGAAATAAGCTTCAGTGCTGGAATTCTGTTTCTGACTTTTGACTAGCATTGTTTTCATTGTGTATTTATTGACCAAAGTGGCTGTTGATTGGTATCAACGGTGGTTCTAAAGAAGAGCATTTTATTTGTGCATTGTCTTTATAGTAACAAGATTGACTTCTCTGCCTTCGAATACAAGCTAATGATTACCTTTAGGGTAATTTGGAGGCTAATCATTGATCTCAAATTAATCACCAATCAATAGCAGTTTTTCAAGACTCATTAGGGCTTCATCCTTACATTATTATGCTACTGTAGAGTTTCCAATGGAGAGTTTCCAATATTTTTGCATTCTTGCATGTAATTACTAAAAAATATGTGATGGAACAAGAGTTTTATGTCCACAATTAAAGCTAATCAGTGAAAATTAGTGTAATTCTACTAATACTTAAATTCAGTAATATCATAATAGGAGATCATTCATTTTTATTAGATGCTATGTATTTTTAAGGTACTCATGGAGGTTGTGTAGATTTGTTGTGTAGTATTCAGAGTGTGCTCCAATGTTTTGCTGTTCCTCTTCCTTTCTGTCCATCCCCAGATTGAAACTAAACATCAACTACTGCTCATTCTGCTGAACCTACAGGGAATAACTTGGCGCTGGCTGCAGCCATAACTATTTAACTGTTCATACAGCCACACATGAATCACAGCCACACAATGGTCTGCTGGCCCTCGTATAACTGAGACCTTTTCCGCCTGAGATATTGCAAGGAACTGGGGAAAGGCAACGCTTCCAGAGAGGATGTGAACATGGGCCGTGGGCACATTGTTGGCCTTGGGTCTCACCATGCTACAGTCTTCCAGGGCTTTTGGAGTAAAGAGGGGAGGTGGCAGTTGGTAGCCTACTCTTGTGGTTTCCTGTTCGCATGGCTTTTAGACCTACAAGACACCAGGGACGTGGCCACTGTGAAAGAATATTCGCAGGAGGCGAGAAAATCCCTTCTTGACGTCAGCGATGTGTTTAGTTTGCGTGACGTGTTGAGAGCTGAGAAATAGGCGAAAATGAATTAGCTGCTTTTCCAACAATGTGACTCAGCTCTATGTGTTTACAGAGGGAGACTATGAGCCACTAGCTTCCTTCTGAAAGACTACAAGGCCTCTGCTCCATCCTGCAACAGCCATGGCAATAATAAAACTGATAACTTTTATTATATTGGCCCAGAAGTGAAATGTAAATCATTTAGCAGCATTTATGGCATTAGTTTTTACTGACATGAAAAACAGCACGCACATTACATAACGGAGAAAAATGCAATACTTCCATGAGAAGAATCAGTAGAGAGAGGGATGATGATGAATTAAACTGTTACAAACCAACACATGGAGGAAAGTTTCCTTAGTTATTAATTACAGACTTTTCCCTTTTACATTTTATTAATAAAAAAAAAAAAAACAGCAAATTGCCTTTTATGATTTCCAGACTCTCTTACTAATGTCAGCGTTGCAGAAATATTGGAACAATTGTCATCACCTCAGGAAAGGAAAACATTTTCTTGCTCTGTATCCTTGTCATGTTTGCACATTGGCAAACCCTCCTATTGTTGTATGGGGGCAGAATGGAGCTCTTTGATGCGCTAAGTGATTTACAGACCAGGAGAACATAAACAAATGGTTCATTCAGGACTATGGGCAGGAAGCGCCCTCCAACTTCAAACAGGAGCTCAGAGAAAACAATAGCCCGAGGTCGATTTCTCTCCTGTCATTATTTTCTGTCACTGGACCCAGTGGCACAAATGGCTACATTTTTGTTTTATGTGATGTCTGTCATTGCCTATTATGGGTTGGCATGGCTCAATTACAAAGAATTATTTGAGTTAAAATAAGTGAAGTCTCAGGGCATTTGGCATTTTTGCATTACCAGTAAACTGCGTGTGAACAGAGACAGGTATTCTTTTTCCTCTCCCAGGATTTGAACCCAAAACATTGGCGTTTACACATTTATGATGTTAGTCCTCATGCATTTAATCATGGTTAAAGTCCATATCACATCCTGTCTGTAAGTATTCTTGAACATGTGGCTTAATAATAATATAAAATATGAATTTACATACTAAGAAATGCACATATATCCCTGATAAATCCAATAGTTTTGTTAGACCTCACATTAAGAAGTAATTCTGTATGTGATTTGATGATGCAAATGTAATAGATCATATTGTCATAAGTGTTTGTATTGTAGATATAGGATCATACTATTTATGTTGTAAATTTATGCCGTTTCATGATTCCATTTTTACAAATACATGCACGTTTGAACAGTTACTAACAAATGAGTTTCTAAAACTGTTTAAGCAGACATCAGCAATACAAAAAAACCCAAAAAAAAAAACATGTAATTACATCAGATGGAGTTGTCATTAATGCAATATTGAAGAATTTGCTTTATTTATTCTGTTAAGGCATTTCCTTGACACCCTTCACATTCCCAGGTGGAGGCTAAAAATCAGTATTATATTATATTATTTCCATATAACAACATCATTGGTGTCCGTTTGATTCGGAGTCTGTACCTCTCGCACTGTCTCGTACCAGTGAGGATGCTTAGAGTAGGGGGTCGCCCTTTAAATCAGCATCCTGTTGTGTTACAAAGTGAGAAATAATCATTCATTAACCCCCCTGACCCCCACAGAGGAGGGGGACAGGGTTTAGATCAAGCCCCTCATTGTCTCGGCCTCCTCTCTGCAGCTGGGTCAAGCCGATTGACAATGCACATAATGATCTTAAATGGATTAACTGGCCAAACACACCCCGGAGTTTCCTTTTCAATTATGAAGTGAATCAGTTTATAAAACAGAGCCCAGTGTGGATAGCAGCAACCAGAAGCCCCCCTGGGATTACATGGTGTGCATGCGTGTGTGTGTGTGTGTTTGTGAGAGAGGTGTGGTTGGAGCCTTCAGGACAGGCAGGGTCTCACTTGGAAAGGTGTTTTATAATGGTAGAGGGTAGATGAGGGCTGAAAGAGAGGGACGGCGAGCTGGTGTATGTGTCAACATGTGTGTGTGCATCATTGTGTGTGTGTGTGTGTGTGTGTGTGTGTGTGTGTGTGTGTGTGTGTGCGTGTGTGCCTGGGGGTCTCAGACATGTCATCTCTCAATAAGCTCCCTGAGGTACAGAGTTTATTGTCACAGTGAAGAGCCTGACAGACAAGTTAATCAATCTGGCAATTTGGTGTTGCACGTCTCCCTTGTTGCCCCCCTCCCCTTCCACACTCCACACACACACGCACGCACACACGCACGCACACACACACACACAAACACATGCTGAGGTGTTTGTGTTTGTATTGCAACGCTTTAGCTTCAGTTGTTAAACAGCAGGTGGAAATTATCTTCTTGTTATCTCAGCCTTTTCTTACAAAATGAATGGACTGAACACAGCGAACATCTGCATGAAAAGTGAGAGAAATATGTCTCTACTCTCTGGAAGGATTAACACAAGGAGCAGGAAGTAGTATGACACTGAAGCAGAGTGCTTGAGTGCATTTTTTACTACTTCAAAAATCCAAGTATAACCTATAGTCTGCACATGAAGACACTGTTGTCAGTAAGGTGGTTTACAGCAAGGCTTTCTCCATCGATTCAGGCTCCTGTAGGAGTAACTATGCCCCTGATAAGTCCAGAAAAATAATAATAAATGCTGTAATGCTTCAAAATAATGCAAACAATTGTTCATTTTTGGACAGAAAATTACGGCAAATTATTTTGGCCCAGTGTACAAGATTAAAAAATGCAAAGAGGCAAAATGTTTTGTTACAATCCTATTTTTAAAAAGTAATATCTTAAACCTACATGTGGCAGACTGACAATTTCGTGGTGTCTGATTTACTAAGCGGACATGGAGTGTAAGGTGTAGACTTAGCAGTTGTTCTGTTCAGGGTTTTTGTGCAATTTATTTATTTTTTTTATTTAAAGTTTGCCCTCCTTTTTCTCTTCACTTTCTAGAACTTGAAGAGTTTATGAGCTGTGACAAAATCTAGTTTGTCGCATTTTCTTGGTGTTTATTTCTAGTAAATCTCAGTAAAACAAAAAACACAAGTCTTCCTTATAACTACAGATGATAAATGAAATTTAGAGTTTGTTTCGTTAAAGTGTCGTAAATCTATAAAATACATAGAGCCATTGTTACTTGTGATGCTGGGTGAATGGGAATTTGACACGTTTAAGTGTTGCGTATAAAATCTGACACCTGATAAAGAAATCAATGAATCATTGACACTGATGAATACTGCTCTCAAGCCTCTGCAGATAAGTAGTAGTCCGTACAGCACAGTCTTGTGTTTTCAGCTGCTCAAAAATGATGTTGCATTAAGCACAGTTTAGCTACAGAGGATAAATTATTACTAAACGTCTGAGTTGTCACCACGGAGCGAGCAGACTGTTCTTGTGCAGTCGCTCTTTAAAGAAATCCAGAAATACCAAACACCTTTAATGTTTGCTGCCATAATAGTGTGTGTGGACTCTTTCTGCTTCTTAAATACACCTTTTTGTGCACATTCATGAGCTAATGTGTGTGTGTGTGTGTGTGTGTGTGTGTGTGTTCGTGCCAGATTTGTCTTGCATGCCTCCTTTGCTGCACGTTCAAGTGTTACATGATCTAAGTGGGTTTCTAAGCGCAGCACAGACTTGACCGCATTGCTGAGCCGTGTTGTGACAGCTTTGATTAATTTGATAATGATGACCTATTGTGGCGTTTTATGCTAAGGTAAGCACAGCTGTCTGCCCGGGTCAAGAGGAGTAGGAGGAGGTCGCCGTATAAGAGAGTTAACTTTGTTAATGGAGACACGGCCGGAGGGCAGACTCAGACCAAGGACAGGGATCAATGAGAGAGTCTTTTAATGAAATGGACAGTAACCTTGAAGAGGATGGAGGTCATCACACCGGCTGCATCCGTGACTCTAACCTGCCTCTTTCTTTTTCGGTTCAGACGTCTCCCTATGGATTTCATCTCTCTTTCTTTCTTTTGAGCTGTGTGTCTTTTTTAAATGTCTAACAATTCGGAACATACCAACATGAAATCCCCTCTCTCTTTTCTCTCTGCTGCACATTTCCTCACAGATCCAGTCCTTTGGCCTGAGTGGAAAGCTGCCATTTCCCGTCGAGCTTTGGCCCTCGCTGTGAGAGTTTTACTCTTCCTCACTTTCTGAACTGGGAGGAGACGAGACACCCGATAGCCGTCCAGTGCCGGACAGTGAGTCATCCTTCTCCAGCGTCGACTGGAACTTGAACCTTTAATCCTGAGGATCTCAGAATCCGGAGAGTTGCAGATTCCTTATCATTTACATTAATCTCAGGAATTTGCACCATGCCATGAAGACACAGGCTCCACTTACTTAACTGACACAAAATAGGGCAACAGCTATGATGATACTTGACTGGTTTCAACCACACAACCATATCATGCACTTGGTTGTAAATAATAATGTAATAAGATTAGCAGGGGACGCAGATGTTTAAAGTCAGCCACTGTGTGATTTGATTTGTACATATAATGAGCATTATATGAGATGGATTTGTTTTTCTTTTGTTTTTGTTTTTTCAGAGACACACATTGGCCAAACTCAAATCCCACTTTTGAAAATGTTTGAACTAAAAAATCTAATATCAATCAGCTGAAAGTTCTTGAGGTGATTTACAAAATCATACCTTGACTCAAACGACAAAGCTTCTCAGTGTCAGAGTTTTTATTACAACCTCAGCAGTAAAGATCTGCAGCTCTCACCTTTGGCTAAAAGTTCAACCTCGTCTCTCGCCAACTCCTTTGAAGTGATCCTTTCAGAAAGAAAAACTCCAACACTCGTCCATAAACCATGCCAGGCCCTGTACCAATGCCCATATGTGAAATTAATACCTATTCCAAAACTAACCCCTCCAAACCACCACCACTTTCGTGCTACATACTGTAATCTGTATCCTGAACTCCATAGAATTTGTCGTGAAAGAAATCTGCTATCAGGAAGACAAATTGTAAATAAATCTTTTGCCTGCATTTGTGGAAAAATCTGGATGAAAACGACGGCGAAGGAAATCCAATCTGTTCTTTGGAAACGCTGCATCAAGGTAATTCAAGACAACACAGCAGCTGTAAGGATGACATAGATCGTTTCAAAATACCTCTTTTTCCACTTCTTGATATCGGACCGCTGTGGCTGCTGGAGATTTCTTTACCAGGAAACCAAAGAAAGCAGCGGCGGCGGCTTCTCCTGTAGGGCTCTGTGCGTTTGATCACAACCATATTGAGTGGACCAGAAGTCATTTGTTGGATTTATCTCTGAGTTGCTGCACCGCCTCAGACTTCAATGTCTGGCACACATCAGCTTTGTAACATGGATCATTTGACAGTCACAAAACCGGACCTGGAAGTATGTGATGTGAGTTATGGCAGCAATAGAAATCCATGTATATTTTTATAAAGGGACTGTGAGCGGGGTTGTTGTTGTGGATCCAAATGTCGTCCCTGTTTTAACATGACATTCAAACAGGGACCACAGTTAATCTGAGAGTGTTAATGCCGTATCATGAGCGCACACACTGGTTTTATGGCCTGATTACATGTTCGTCTCTGTGACACAACACGGGAATGTTAGTTCAGCCTCGGTTTGAGAAGGGAAGAGGGTGGTCGGGAGGTTAAGGCTTCCCAGAATAGTGGAGCTTTGTAATCGGCATTCGGAGTGTGGTGAGTATTTGCTAATGGCGAGGATGATCCCTCCCTCACAGTAGGTATCGTTTCAAACAACTGGTTAATCACGGTCAGACGTGTGTTACTGTTGTTCAGCCGCACACAACAGCCTTAGTGTTACTGTCATTACTCATTAAGGAGAAGCTAGTGTGGTATGATTTATCACAGTCTGATTACAGAAAAAATGACTTTCTATAAATATGTGGTGCCCTTTGCATTATTATTTTTATTAGTAGTAGCAGCAGTAGGGATAGTAGTAATGGAGTAGTATTGTCTCAACTGCTCTTCTTCAGGAAAGGGGCAAGAAAGCAAGTTCAGGCCATCTTTCAGTTTGAAGGTCAAGTGTTTTTGGATCTAAAAAGTTGGCTGAAGTTAAGATGTGAAGATGCAGAATAAATTATTTTGTATTAATAAATGTAGTAGACAGCTTATCTCTATCTATCTATCTATCTATCTATCTATCTATCTATCTATCTATCTATCTATCTATCTATCTGTAATCTAAAACTGAGTGGTTCACTGAATAAAAATATCTTGACATCTTTCTTGAGAAGAGTTTTACATATAGATTTTTCAGGTCAGAATCTATTCTGGTCAATTCTGCAGCTGCAGCTCAGCCTGTTGAACAGAAGCAGATTAAAGAAGGATGGCTGTAGCAGTTTCCCTCTCCATTTTGTATTATGGGGTTGTCATAGATTGACATGCTGCTTCCACAACTCAGTCCCCTTGAGCCCCCCCGTCCCCACTTCAACTAACTGCTGGTTTATTTATTTATCTTCAAGCCTTTATTGTTAAATTGCCATCTTGCTGTGGAACATACTTCGCCTGCTTAAACCAGGTCAAAGATGATACAATATACTGTCTTTGGCTTTCACTGTTACCATATGCTAAATTAATTGAGTTGGTAATGCTGTCTCAGCCAGATCTGTCTTAAAAAAGATGAAATAATCTCCAATAAAACAAACATAAAGGGTCCTTTATTATAATCCAATATGAAATTAATTCTTTTGAAGCAGAAAAATGGCCATCAAGACAGTTCAGCTCTTTCTACTCTTCATTCAGCACCAGGCGGGGGTAAATCTGTGGAAGCAAGTCTAAATTAAGAAACAAGCTTGGTCACAATGCGGGGACCAAATCCCTCAACATTTATCATTTGATTTACAGTCTCATTTATCCTCAACCACAAATGGAGATTCCTAAATTATTCAAGAAACAGAGAGCTTCTTCGCTCTCTCAAAGTTATTACAGTCATTGAGAGAGCAGGTTAAACCCAAGACGGAGGGCCGACCTTAAACACAAAGCAGCAGGAGATGGAAGAGTTGGCTTTCAAAGGGAGATATATGGCGAGTACAAGACCAGGATCAGTTGCTTTGGGAACTTAAAACCTTGGATGACAGTGAGAGCCATTTATAATATTAAGATGAATAGGCTCATCCTGATACCAGCTGGCATGGTGGGTAGTTTGATGCAAATGAACCAGAACCGGATCACTGTGTGTTTAGAGGCTATTTAAAGGCAAAACACTGGTTTAAAAAAATGATGGTGCACTTTACATCAGAAAAGAGGGAAGGAAAAGACTGGAGCTAATTTTTCATTCTAAATTGAGCAAAGTATAAAGTACTGCCTTTGCACTGCCTCTTTCTGGTTATCCACCTTGTTTGTTTTAGTTTACAGGCCTAATCCTTTACTATTGAAGAGATATGACAGTGTCTGCTTCACCCCATTTCAGGAGTATCCCACTGTGGCAGGTAAAATCTCCCAAATCAATAGCACATATGGTCCACATTACAGTGGGAAAGGCCTCCAAAAAACCTTTTTCTCCAAGAGTGGCCCACATCGATGACAGACGTGTTCTGATTCCACATATGTTGAAATGTAGAAAGCGTTACATGGCCTCTTTGATACAGGATGATTTATAGGGCCTTGACACCAGTTGCAAATGTCTCTGGTAAGGGCACAGGGAGGCCGACGCTGCAAGTGGATAGTGTCGATCAAATTCATTCAGGGCCACAACAAAATGGATTGCATTTCCACTCAGGGGTTGTTTTTTTTTTTGACCTCTTGCTTTTTGTTCCTTATTGGTCATTGTTGTCTAATATCAAGTTGTTTCTTTTTTTCTCAGAAAGAGAGGAAAAGAAAGACAGGCTGGTATAAACTACAGCCTTATAGATATTCACTGCCTTCACCCTGACAATGCCATCTGGAGGAAATAAGGAATTTTAATCGAACATCTCTCAGTATTCTTGTTGTGCACAGATTTCATGCTCCAATTAGACAGGGGTTGAGGCAGATACAGGCGGGGGAAAAGCAGCAGAAAAAGCTCAGTGAAATCTGCCCAGTAAACATCAAGGACCCTGCCAAAGTGCTCTGCATTACAAAATGAGGTTGGGTAAGGTCACTGTCTTGCGAGGTATAATTATATCGTAAAACTAAGCCTCTCGCTTCGATATAATGGTAGATAAACAGAGTCTGATTTGTGACACTTCTCAAGTTCGAATCCAGCCTGATGCAGCTAATTCAATTAGCAAATGGGGGATCACACAGCCCCTTAATAGGGATTGGTGGGGATGAGCGAACTTGTTCCCAAAAAATTAATTACCTATCACATTTCTTGTGGTCATCAAAGTACCCGGGGCTAATGGCACGGCTAAATCCATATTCAGCGACGCGCTCATGTTCCATTAGAAATGTCAGTCATTCGTTTGACGGAGTAGTGCAGTAATGTTTGCTGTTGACGCACGCCCTTCAAAAAGGCTCTAGCATGCAAATGAGGTCTTTAGCTGTGTCTCAGGGATGGAGTAATTTGGTTTAGAGGGCATATATAAATATTTGAGTGCAAACTCTTGGTCATGCAGAACACCTACAAAGCTGGGTACAAGAGGGCAATTAATGTGTACAGTTAGACCTGACAACCCCCAGAAGGACGTAGTGTAAGTGACAGCATGCAAGCAGTGACTTAATGTCATTTTGCATCTCCATTACACCGTGCTTTATAGAATAATACCTCAAACCTGTGCAGCTCTGACAATCAGCTATAGGCTAAGCTAAGTCGTGAACTGTACCTACCCCCAATGCTAACTTTATTGTTTTCATTTTAAAGTTGTTTTAGTTACTTTACAGTGGCTGGATATGCTGCTAATGCATGTTTAATAGTGAAAGATATGAGCCCGGCGTTTTATTAAGCAGTAAATGCTGCTGCCAGCTCTTGCTGCTAAAAGTGACGACTGACACCCATTAAAACAGTTTGGCCAATTTCTTTGACATATATTTTCTCTTGTCACGTAATTAAGATACAATTTGAAAGATCTTACATATAATTAATCAAATCTACCTCCTGCTTGGAGATCACCACACTATCGCTTGTGACTTGAGAGCATTTTCATTGAAAACATTGAATTCAACAAGGTGTGTTGGATTTAGTGGCATCTAGAGGTGAGGTTTGCAACCATTTGCAACCAGCAGACTTCCCCTGCTCTCACCCCTCCCTTTCCAGGTGCATAGGAGATTCTACAGTGGCTTTCAGGTAACATAAAGGATTCTTTAAAGCCAGTATTTGGTTTGTCCACTCTGGCCTGCAATAGAAATGTAGAAATGTCTACAATTTCTCAATCTAAGATAACTAAAGCACGACTTCTAGATTCAGCTGATTGTACACTAATATATAATACATAAAACATATACACTGGTCTTGACATATTAAATTGCTTGTCTTACCTGTTATCCATCAGTAGGTTTAAAAAGTTGTTTTTGGGACCAGACCGATAAACGTTTCCCTGGGCAGTGGACACCACATACAGATTAGCAGAGTTTTGTTTGCACTGATGTCGAATATTTTATTGTTCTAGCAGCTAAAACATTTGATTTTACCTCTGTTGCGTCAACACAATGTGATTAAATCATTAATGTCTAAAAAGAGGTTTCTTTTCTCCAGTTGAAGTAACAGGCCTTACCAGTGCAGGTTCCCAAAATTAAGAGAACCAAATCTCATTGTACAAGTTCCAGTTTTATTTGTTAGTTTATTTTATTTGACGTGAGAAGAGTTGAAGATTAAGCACCAGCATCTTTAGTCCTTCATTTAAATCATTATGCTGCTCTACCAGGCACAGCTCAAGCCTGAAGACTTGAAGACAACTTTACCACTGGTCACATGCAACTGGTCTCTGGTACACAGGTATGGTATGGCAAGCGTGTGATAGAAACACGAGCCTGGACTGTAAATGTGCCGTGAAGGCTGGGGAATGTGAGTCCGGGTGCTGGGCTGAGCTTGAGATAGAGTTTTCAGTCTGAGGGTGCCTTCATGGATCCTGTCAGAGTCCAGATTATGACATAAAATCATGACGACTGGCAGTTAAACATCAGTTATTTTTGTATTTTTGTTCCAACACCAGATCCCCTCGATCTCAGAGCTTATTTTGTTTCACACAGGACCAGCTTTGAATATAATATACCATAGCAGGAGTACTTTAACATGTCAGACAATATATATATATATAATCCACACACATTTAAACAGACTTGGCACATTTAACATCATTCACCATGTTATTCATGTGCATGTTTATGCTGTTTAATTTATTAAGTTTAATTAAACAGCAAATAAGACAAAGTTTTTTCTCAAATAAGACAAAGTTTTTCATTTATCTAAGTCTCTAAAAGAAAAAAAAAATCAGCATTATCTAACCATAGTACTAAGTTGCAGTCCTTTAAGTTTAAACATACATTTTAAACTGATAAACACCTTGTAAAATTTGTCTTTTTGTTTAAATTAAGTTCATGATGTTCACCATGTAACAATCTGCATAAGATTAGACTGGCTTTTGTTTTTAAATCCATATCAGTGCGATCAACCCAAAAAAATTCTTCTAGATTTTTTAAAAGCCCAAAAAAGATTCAGACTTTTGCGAACATCAAACAAGTGAGATGGACAAAACCAAAGCATGGAGCTGTGAACACAATGTGGTCTTCACGCTGGCAGGTTGTTTGTTTACACGTGGCCCGAGATAATTAGCCCAGAAGTAATGACTGCTCTCTGATGACAGCCGCTGAAACTTGATCCCCCGGTGTGACATGCTCTCCCCGTCACTCTCCCCTGCCCAACAACTGCAGCGGGTTTATTTTTTGCCCTGGCTGCTAGCGGGGGCTAGCCTGGCGCCAGCTCCTGGGACCTGGTGAGCTAGGGGGGCTGACAGGGCCAGTGCTGCCATTCGCCCCTTAACCTCACACACCCTGCTGATGCCAAACGGCACCAATGGAACCCAACACTGACAACACTGTCCCTCGTCGGCAGAGAGGAATGACAAAAATATCTGAGGTTTGTGCTGATTCCCGTCCTGCCCAAGTTCCACTGAGCTAAGAGTTTAAACTGATGTCAAAAGGTGTTGCTGAGGACACTGCTAGAGAACAATATGTTGGTTCAAGTGCACCTTGCACATGTTTTGATTTTGGCCACTATTATCACTTTTATTAGTTGTTCAATGAACTCAGAGCTTAACCTTTTCTAACTCACGGACCACTTTAAAAAAAAAAATCTCAAAAATATTAATGACCCACATCTGGACATTCAAGACTGAAATGAAAGCAGGGGAAACATGTGAGAAGCAAAATTTTCTTTTTGCGTTTGCTGAGGAAGAGATCAATTGTCGATTCACCATCTAGCTCCTTTTCAGTCTTCCTGTTGCTGACCAGATATCCATTTTGATACAAAGTTGTTGTCTTATCACAATGATTGGCTTTAAATTGAGAAAAAAAACAAAACAATATATATTGTTGAAGCAGATTTTTCTTTATTTGCCTCATGAACATGACAGGAAGGCCGACGCACAGAAATCTTTCAGATCACAATGTCGTCTCCTATGCAGCACGGCAACAAAAGGAGGGAGGTTAAGGTGGGGGCCCCTATTTTATAGCAAGGACCCCACAGAAGTGCATGTTGGGATAGAGAAACTGAGTCACAAATCTGTATAATTACACAGATTTTGTGTTATTATAACACTACATATTGCTGCTGTATAATTGCCTCTGTTACAAATAAATTGTGGCCCATCAGTGGGTCATGACCCACAGGTTGGGAATTACTGATTTATCAGAAATCATTTGATGTTATTGATGTTATATTTTAGACTGTTGGACATATTTAGCATTGTGTGAGCTCTGGTTTGTTAATTAGACTTTATCTTCTTGAGGTGACTTGTACCACAACAGTCTTGACTACACGTATGGTCTTCGTTGCAATGACATGGTAATATGAAAACACTTCTCAGTTGTACTTGACTTATCTATCACGTTCTCGAGGACATCGACCGCCCACTAGATCACAGCTTAACGAGGGCCGCGTGGCTTCATCGTCCTCAAGCCTAAAGCAAACAGGCACAACATGGCAGCCATGCCACACCAGCACACTGCAGCTTTAGAGGGAAAACAGTGACTTTCCCAGAGCAGCTATCAAAGCTTTGCTACCCGCCAAGTGCAAAGGCCTCACAATCCACCGCACTCATGGAGGGTGGAGGAACCTGGCCAGTGCCCAGTTGCCGTCTGAGTCACCAGCGAGGGACACATTTTATTATCCTGCAGTCTTCATCTGTCCTTTCACTACTCCAAGCAGAGCTCCTCAACAAATCTGAAACTTTGTTTGAAACTTGCACCGTAATCTAAATCTGAAAGCCATATCGCCAGGAGTTTGGGTGACTCAGGCTTCTGGGAATGGAATTGCTCGAGCAGCTAAGAGGCAGCATGCCACAGACATACGTCTTCCTTTTGAAGATGATCCCATGTCTCCGGTTGTCAGTTGTTTTTTGGTTCCCTGAAATATGCTCTTCAAACAAAGTTAAGGAGGAGGACACAGTCATCAAAAGACATTTGAATCATGTTTCTGGTGCTGAAACAAGATGTATTTCAGGATTGTTTATTGAGCTTGTCATAGTGTTGTGTATTTTGAGACATGGAAAGTGTGATCCATTTTCACACTGTTTATATCTCTTTTTTTATTATGAACATAAAGGAAACATCTCCCTATCTGTTTATTTGTTTATTTGCTTCCATTTAAGATTCATTTGAATTGGCACAGCAGATGCTGATTTTAACAGCGATTGCATTATTGAAAGTTTATTTGTAGCTGTGTCCTTTTAGGTTCAGATTCACGGTGTTTAAATGTATCATTGATTTATTATTGAATATTCAGTCATGTGAGTGGCATCAGGGGTTTAAATATATAACATATATTTGTAGCTACAAAATGACAACAAACAATTTCTCCCCAATGATTTATTTGGTATAAATCTCATGAGCCTGAACACTCCATGTCATAATCTACAGTAGAAACTGACATGAGGCACTGATGTCCAACACATATCTCTTTTCCTCTCAAAGGTTTAGAGGTTACATCCTTGCTCTTGAAAGGTAGACACTAACATTTAAAAGGCCTGAAGGACTGAGAGGTTGCCACTTGTGACCTCCAAATGGTATTCATTCCTTGTCGGTCTTGTGTGTGAAACATTTCTGTTGACACCCTGCAATGCGGCGTTGATGAGTTAATCTAGCAGCTGAGTGTGTCCTTTAACTACACCCAACCCCCTGTAGATTTTTAGAAGAAAAATACCCCTTATCTCCACGGGAGAGGGGGGGACACAGGGACCCCAGTGGCCGTAAATTCACGGGATAGTAGCATAAGAATGACAAAGTGTGGCCTTCTTTGTGTACAGAAAGCTCTATCATGACTGTCTGTGCCTGCAATCTTGCTTCAGAGTCGAAAGCGGTCACCAGTCTTACTCGGGTATCTAGTTTAACTGAGGACTTTGGGATCGTGGAGTATTTTGTATCCTGGGTTGGGGCGTGTGTCTATAAAAGGAGAATGCATTCCTCCTCTGGTTGAGCAAGACTGCAAAGGCAAGTGAAGGGCATCACAAAAATGCCATGCCTCCTCCTCACACTTAGATCTTATAGAAATCGAGTTGAACCTCAAACCTTCAAGCCTGCTGGTTCCAGTGGAGTCAACAGGACAGGGCAGCATTACTGCTGGATATTACTTTAACCGTCCTGGATGGGGTCCAGGGTTGCCTGAGATCAGGACAACAAAAATAGGCTTAGAGTATGCTCTGCCCCGAGTATGAAATCCACACTAAGGCTTGCTGCCTTATTGTATGTGTGGGCCACTCTGTGGATATCATTTACTTCTCAGAACCATCTTGTAACCTGGGCTTATTAGCCAGCCTTAATAAGGACATCTGACAGCTGAGGCAAGTTCTCCTCGAACCTTACCGATGTAGGTTTTAACATAGTGATGAGGTGGCTGCTTTGCCATCATAGATTGCATTATTGAAATTGTTTCCATCAGTAGAAGTGCTGCTGCCAGAATAGGTTTTGTAAATTGAATGCTTCTTCAAAGCAAGCACCACAACTTAAGTTAGTAAGTTCAAACACAAGTGAGAGTCTTGACACAACAGCACACATCTTGTTTGATTGGTTTGTGCATTGACCCGGAACATCAGTAATACCATCCACCCTTGGGATTTAAGGTATTTTACTTTTGCATATAAAAAGTCAGATGAAACCAGTGTCAGAGCTACATGAGAAAGCTGTACTCATATGGAAGATACAGTAAAAGTTGGGTGCAATGACCATAGGCAAGTCACTTTCTCACTGTGGGAAAGTCTGGCTCATCCCCAGCAGGGGTCTTTGCTTGGGAGGGGAGGGGAGTTTGCATGCAACCTAGATCTGAAGGTGGTAATGACCAGTGTATTTTTTCACACTGACAGCTCCTCTGACATCTCGGAATTTATCTCTTGCAGCACATTTTCACGGGCTTAAGACAGCACCGGAGCTGCCTCATGGGTACATCTCACTTACTGTATGGGCAGAAACAGCTGTAAATAGAGACCCCGGTGAGAGAGAGAGCAACGGGGCATTTGTTTATGCTTTGACACATCACGGCTACAAGAATGTGCAGCATCTTCCAAAGGTCCTTCATGACTGTCACCCCTTTTTTCTTTACGGGGAAATTGATTTGTTTATGTCGTGCCACAGTTTCGGTAAACTCCCGAAGGCTGGCAGGTTTCTTACTGACAGTTTGACACCTACAAGGCAAAGGTGAACAGCAAGTGTGGTGCTATCAACAGCCTTAGCTTATTAGCCTGCTGCTTTGACACTAGATCCTGAAGGCTTATTATGAGGGATGAGTAATGCGAGCCAGAATAAATCAATGCAGCAGTGTCTTATGAAACCCTGTCAAATCAGCATGATGTCTTAGGAAGAAAAGGATGTGCCCGATGCAGGAAAAAAATTAAAGAAACATTGGAGAGTTATTTTGGTAGTTGTGGAAATTCTGTTGATGGTTAATGTCCTTAGTTTCAACACTAACAGTCCATGTTCAACAAACAACCCATGTTAATTTCAGTTAATTCTCAATTATTTTTGACAGAGAGGTTTAAACAGGCTGAGGGAAATCCTCAATCCAAAACAGAGGGAGTTCAATTTCTGTATTATTCACCTCCACAAAATGTTTTCTGCATCTCCTCACTTTATTTATAGGATACGTAGTAGTTGGTTAATGCTCCTATGTAGTGAGAAAAGGCTGGTTACACTGCACACTTTTAACATGTTAACATGTTCTACTCTTTATTAAAAACCAAATACGTGTTCTGTCTTGGCATCGTCTTGTTTTTATGTACCTGAGGTGCCCCAGGAATAATGGCCGCATGCCAAAATATAAAGACCATTTATTTCTGCCGGAGCCCAGTTGTTCTTGTCTTTAACGCACAGACACTCAAGCCACAACTTGAGCCCATTTGTTATCTGTTGCCTCGGCACAAGTTATTTAGCCTGTCAGCAGAATGATAAACTCTCCCTTGCCATGGGTGTCACTCCGACAGCTAGCTCTCGCATTAGCCAATAAACGTGTAAGGTGGACAGGAATGAAGGAGTTTTGGCTCCAAAATAAGACGTCAGCCGCTCTGAAAAGTGACAGCAGCTTTCACACAGTGATCAATAACACAAATTAAAATAAATGATGGCACTTTTTCATGACTTCACAAGAACCCAGGTCCTAGATTTTATTGAATATTTTGTCTTTTATAGACTCTGTCTGCTACACACTGAAGAACTTTATGTTATGTCTTTATCAACATCAATGTACTGTGCAGGCTGTGAACTGTGCTGAGGGTCTGGGTATTGTACACAGAAATGACTTTGTGCCTGGTACCACCATTAATCACAGTTAACTTGACATTGTAGGACTTCTTTATTGGAGGTTAGAGGTGGACGCGGGGTCAGAGCAGGGTCAAGGTTCATTTTTGTGAGTTTGTAGCAGTGCCTCCAAACCTTTTCTCTTTATTTAGACTTTCCCCAAAATGAATTCCTGCTACAGCAGCTGACGAGGTGGAGAGGTTTTCTTCACAAAAATAAAAACCTTTTCCTTCTTAATAAACATATCAAGGATATGTCCTGTAACAAACAGTTACCAAATTAAACTGTATTGTGCTTTGACTTGGACCGAAGGACATTAGTTTAATAGAAAATAATTTTGTTTTAAAGTATATGTTGAGAAAACAGGACTGACACTGACACTTGAAAGTGACAGTAAATCTTAAGCAGACGTACGTGTTTGTTTTCCTGCTTACAGCCTCAGTACCAGAGTCACTAATCACACAAGCCTCCTCATCACCCCTCCCCATAAAACCATTATGGGATGTTTTGACGGTGCACCACTTGCTCCGAACACCCTCTCTTTGGATGAGGTGGGTTTTTGGGATCTAGGCATCATGTCATTTGCCCCAATGAGTAGCCTAAGTGTTGTATTACTCTTCTTGCTGTCCGAGTGTGGAAATTGCCACCTCGTGATTGATTAGCTTCCTGTCATCAAGGGGCTATGAATGAACTGCTTCGTGCTACTAGAGAGAGCCTCACGTGAAGGAGGCTGAAGAAACTCCACTGCTCCCTGGTCGTGCTTTCTATGACTCCTCACAGTGGAAATCTGGAGGAGACTGAGAGGTTAGAGAGCAAACTTAAAAAAAAACAACATGTAACTAACAATAATTATTTTCATTAGTATCTCCTAACATGTTGTTTCTCCTAATACTGAGCTGATAGTTAATTTGCTTATTTGTATGAAAACCATTTTTTTTGTGGTGAGTCAACCAAATCATTATTGTTATTATTATGTCCAGAAAAACAATAAAAGATATTTAATTTTTTCCCCATATATATATTTCATATATTTACTGTTACTGTTGAAGCCTGCCATAAACTGCCATTTTAATGTATAAAAATTAATCTAAAAATATACTTATTTTCATTTTGATGTCTTTAAGTTTGCCTTTGTTAAAGGTTTTTTTTATTGCTGTCATGGCGTTTGCACCTTTTCCCACTTGTATCGCTGCAGGCAATAGTAACTGCATCGCATGATTTTGCCCGATAAAGTTTGAGGAATGGCTCATGGCACTGCCAAGTTCAGCTGTTGCTTTACTTAAAAAAAAAAAAAAAATGTACAAAATGCCCTCACTGTTTATGCGCTTTGAATAAAAGTGCCCATCAGATGGCTAAGACTCTGAGGAATAGTTAAGCTTACACATGTGGAAAGAAAAGTTGGACTGTGCAGTCTCTACTTGGCAATATGTCACAACTCCGCTCTGTACATTTGTCGTGACCCCAATTCGGGCTTCCTGCTCTCCTCTCCATGCATCCTCTGCTGCTGTTGCTGTGCTCCCCTGAAGCTGGCAGCTCAAGCTGGGACAGACACCAAGCTGAGGTCTGACCCCTGCTGACAGAAATGAGGTTTGTATTTAAGACCTGTTGCTGGGGTATTGCATTTAACTCCAGCCAGTTAGATACAGTCTGCTTGATCCAGTATGAAGTGCTAAATTGGTTATTGCTCTAAAAAATGTTGTCATGAGGTGAGGGATTTTAAAAAAAGTGTTCTGCTGGAGCTGTTGCAGGAAAATCACAACTGTGACTGTGTGTGTGTGTGTGTCTGAGCAAGTGTGTGTATGTGTGTGGTCACACCATGCTTGTCTTCATGAATGTGTTCATTCTTTCTGTTTGCATGAAAGTAAACCTTTTAAAGCATATGTGTTTATGTTTGTTTGTGTTCAGGCATGAATTGGTGTGTGTGTTGCTTTCAAAACCTGTTGCCATGGTGTCAAACAGCGAGAAAAGTCTGACTGACCAGCCACCTGCTGGACAGAGAGGACCCACAGGGAGGCAGAGAAGTGGTGTGGGGGGGGGCAAAAGAAGGTATGAGAAGAGAGAGGGAGGAGGAAAGCATACAAAGAAAAACGAGATAAAAGAGGACAAGATCTACCATCCACAAGCTGAGGAGCATATCTCCTGTTTACATGACGTGTCAGAGCCTGGCAAGGGGGCAGGTCTAATGTGACAAACATGAAATGGGACCACTCGGGCTGATTGTGAGCCAAATGATTCACATTTTTGCTTCACTTCTACATGCAGGCCTCAAATGATTTCCTGCGTGATGAGCATGCCAAGTGTTAAATATTATTCTGCTTTTTACAGTGTCTGCCAAACACAGCATGTGTTGTTTTATTATTTATTTATTTATTTATTATTTTATATTTATTGTTCATAAGAGATTGTGAACATTCACCTAAAGTATGATTCACAAACCACTGATTGGACTAGATATATAATGTAAGAATTCATATTTTGTCGTCTTGCATCAAAACATAAAGGTGGGGATGCCCTGGTGGCTGGTAGGTTGTGTACTAGTTAGGCTTAGTCTTTTCTGCAGGCCTGTGGCCCTTTGCTACATGTCATCGCCTTTCTCTCTTTCCATCTTTCCTATCTCTCTCTCAATGAGATAAAAAATGAGATGTCTCCATATATGGCCAAAGTGTATAAGTATGATAAAAGAAACTGATACACACTCCATCAAGCCTATAGCAAATGCACAACAACATGCAGCACAGTATCTTATTTAGGAGTTGTGAGCACTGCCTCTGTTTTCTTGAGTACTACAATATATTGACTTTGTTTCAATGAGAAGTTCTTTGAAAACAAAAAGCAGCCAGGTCATGTTTACCAGCAGATGAATGATGCTGACTCTGGGGGTCCCCAGATTTGACCAACACCAGAACCTAAAAACCTTGTTTTTATTTTTTTTTTAACTAAAATATCTCAATAACTATTTGTTGGAGTTCCATGAAATTTGGTACTGATGTCCAGTGCCCAGCCAATGTATCCTAATGACTTTAGTGATCATCCTTCACCATGAGATTAACATTTATGGTGTTGAGTGAAGTGACCAGAAGGGGCATTGATGTTGTGTCCCCTGCTATTAAATCTGTTGCAAACCTCCAACTTCTCTAGCGCTAATCATTGGGTCAAAATTTAAATTCGACTCAAATATCTGCAAAACTAATGAGATTTGCTTCAGCATGAGCTTTGTCTTTAATGGTGATTAGCATGCTAACGTGAACATGGGGAACATAAAATAAACTTTGTCACTAACAGCTGTAGATTCATGTTGGTTAATTAGAGTCATGAGACTCAACCATGTTACATATCAGCCTAACCCTAACCCTGTCACAATAGAGTCATTCGATTAGTTACTGAAATCAAAACTATTGTTTACTGGTCAGAAAATTCAGATTTGATTCCTACATGTATTTCTTTTACTGCCAACTCTGTGGCCATCTTTAAGGAAGCGCAAGTAAGCATAGGCCTACTGTATAAGGCCCTTAATACACAGAGCATCTCCGACAACACAACTGCCATTAAAGCAATAAAAATAAATGTGCTGAAAGCTGACCTAAAATAATCAGAGTAATTTTAAATAGGTTTATTTATGAGGAAGATTTAGGTCAATATTAGCATTAGTTCCAGTGTGAGGATAATATTTCTGTTTTGCACCTGTGCACCTGAAAGAATGAAAGCATGTCACACTTGTCTTTGCAAATAGACATGAGCAGTAGTTGAAGAATGATTTGTCCTTTCAAGCTATGCCAGTATATGCACTATTAAATACATGTCCTTTTGATCTGCCTCAAACTATGACATGAATTACAACTATGTACATTAGAAACACACAATGAGCTTAGCAGAAAGCTCAGTCACACTTCGCCATGTACCACTGCTATGTTGTACCACACGGGGGAATCAATTATGCAGCCATTGCATGAATATTTCTATTCTATTTCGTTGCCTTTACTTGAAAATATTTAAAATTAATCATTAACCTCAATACACTATGTGCTATGAATTCATACTTTTGCTGTACTTGTCTGTTATATCTATTGTAGCAGCCCTAAAAGTCACGCTTGTTTTAGCAGCAGCGACATTAAGGTGAAACATTTAACTTTTGAATATTTCATCTTCTATAATTGCACTTGTGGTGTCAGCTCTCAAGAACACCTGTTGATTCCTTTTCCAGAGTCACGCACATGTGTGAACTGCTTCTTGTGTCTCTGGACAGATCTTTTCATCATATGCGTTAAAATACTAACAACATGTCAAAACACAATATTCAAGCTGCTGAAGTACACAGGGCAAAAGTGTTAAGGCTAATTTTGTAACCGTGTTGCTCAGTTATGGTTTGATCCCATGCCATTTGGCGACAGCTTTGAGCAGAGGTTGGCACAACTTTACTTCTATCGCACCGGTAATGCACAGTGTCTATTTATACAGTGCGAGCAAATGGCCGTAGCAGGTTTTGTAGCTTGGTATTAACAAGCGGTGATGTCTGAACAAAGGAACCGATGGATATATGCAGTCTTATGTGTGGGGGGCACAGGGGGATGCTTGAGATGACTTCCTCATTGTTGAAAAGCATCCACTTCCTCACACTGGCGATTGGGGATGGTTTTCAGAGGTGGGGTCGCTCATATTCTTCATTTCCCCCACCCGAGGACTGGGCACAACTGGGGCAGTCTGGGAGAGTCTGCACGCCCCATCCCCCACTTGGCAAGACTTCACCCCCATTGCTGGCCCTCCTGGGGCTTGAACACAAGCCGGACCACCTTCGGTCTTCGTCACGCATTGTTCACCGCTGTACTGCGACAGACCCCGTTTTACCACGGCTGCACTGGGACATCTGGTCTTACAGCGGCTGCCACCTGTTTCTGAGGAGGGATCGTTCACAAAACTGGGATCCATGATATGCCCATTTGTCGGCTGCATTAGTTGCAGCGCATCATGTGATGTGACAGACTAAGCTCCATACTCAGTACTATCTCAAATTTCCCATTAAAGATGAACAGAAAGAGCGAGCAAGGGGGGAGAGGGGTGATTAGGTTTTTCCATTTCATACAATGTGTTGCATTTCACCCATGCAGTGTCTGATATATAGGAACGTAGCAGTGTTAGCGCTGTCCAGTTTTTAATTGGACTGCAAATGTGAGATCCGAATTAGTTCAACAAAAACTGAATTATTTTTTTATAAGAGAAGTTTCGAAGGGGAGGGAGGTTAAACCCTCTACAGCAGAATCAAAGGTCAGGATCAGACACAACGGCAATAACAGAGCTGCTGACTGAGATCCACTGTCTTGCTCAAGGACACCTGCTGTCATTGAGCCTTGAATTCAGTCTGTTCGAAATCCTGACTCATTGCACCACCTTGCTGCCTTCTGAAGTCTGTCAGAGGATAAAATCTTTGACAATAACTATATATTTTTTTTTTACTTTAACTGTACATGAAACACTGAATAAACTTTATTTGGTGTTTCATGTACAGTGACTTTACAATGAATCAAACATGGAATCTATAAAACCAGTAACTGAAACAAGATGCCAGAAGAAATTGAAATACAGTCACATAATCAAACTGAGACTTCACTATTTCTCAGGTAAGGAAAGAAGAGGAGAGTACTTCAACCATCTACCAGGAAAACAGTACAAAATCTCTGACAACTAAGAGGAATCTCAAACAGTCAGCAACTTTTAAAGAGCCCTGAAGACATCTTATAGATCAAGCCCACTGTGTGTTATTAATAGAATTAAATATACAAGGACCAGTTAAATAGAGCACTTAGTGAAAGTCGTGACCACTTGCTTTGAGAATTTGCTCAGAGAATCTGTGTCCAGATGTGCTCCTTCAGGACAATTGTGGTGCTAAAGAGGTGCCAAGAGAAACAGGAGGACAGCACATGAACAAAAAGAAAGACCGGGAGAGAGACCGAGACGGATGAGAGCTGATACTTGGGACACAATAATTCAGGAGAAGAGATGATGCATCAGTCTCACACCCGGGAAGTTGGAAGCTCACGTTTTTATATGACGAGAACGTGCAGTTAAAAAAAAAAAAAAGTCTGTTGAACCCAAGTGGCAACCCACCGCAAAGTCATCCATTGGTTTGTGAACTGCCTTTTTGATTTAGTCATTTGAATGCCACCATCTTGGCTTTTAGAGACCTGAAGAAATACTATTTGGGCAAGAAGGTGGAGCTGAGGAGGAGTTGGGATGAATCTGACCTGCTGCTTTGCGCTTCCTTCAGCAGGTCGCTGTGTGTGGTATAGTCTGTCAGTCATGGGGTAGCCACGCCCTCATGCTTACCCTGCTTTACTCTCTATTTTCCTCTAAATGGGACCATCATTTAAAAAATTAACATCATGTTGTATTGATCAAGACCAGTGATTGAGACCATAAACTCATTATGAAAATGTTTAGTGAGGTAATAAATCAAGTGAGAAGAAGGGGCATTTTCTCATAGACTTCTATACAGTTATTTTACAACCAGTGGAGTCACCCCCTGATGGTCATTAGATATAATGCAGGTTTAAGGTCTTCAGCGTTGGCTTCACTTTACAGCCCCAGAACATGAATCCACTTTTAAATACAGTCTGGTTGAACCTGTAACCACACTCAGCAGTTGTGTCACAGTGTCCTGAAAGATCCCAGAGAACATCGCTGCAGCAAGACAAGAATGAAACCACTGGAGGTCACGAAAAACAGGATTTTTTATAAATAATATAATAATATTTAATAACCCTTTCAATGACATGAAATGCAATATACGGTCTTTTTCCTTGTCCCAAATCTGTGAGTTAAAATTGAAGATAAACGTGACAAAGATCAGAGTGTTTGTCTCTCATGCCTTTATATCAAGTATCTGTCAGTTGTAAAGAATGAATAGAACAAATAATGTGATTTGTGGTCCGGTATTCATTGTCTGTATTTTCGCAAGTGTGTGACAGACTTGAGCAGCAGCGTAGTCAGTATGCAAATTGGAACAAGTGTGTTTATGTACATGCACATGTGCACGTGTGTGGCTTTCTCAGTGTGAGACTATACTCACTGGCAAGAGTGAGTTGGACGGGAGTTTGAGAGGGTGGGGGGCAGTAAAGGAAAACACATCCGACTTCCTGTCTGTAAGTAAAAGGCACACTCTGGGGTAGAGCGATTGACTGACTGAGTGGGTGTCGCCCGTCAGGGGGTAAAAACAACCGAGAGCAAGAGTTTCTTCACACCCACGTTGTTAATTAGCTTCCCAATGGTGCTTGGAAAGTTTTCGCCTCACCTCGCTCAGCAGGGAGGAGGACGAGGGATGTCTTTCAACTTCACAGGAAGGACTGAACCAGGAAAGTTACTGATCAGTCTCGTGCCAAGGCTTAGAATGTAAAATGTATAGGTGTAAATATATATATATATATATATATATACACATAAAAATTAGATTTATATATGTACATTTATATTCAGTGATAATGCTGATATACAGGATATCATATAATAGTTCTCACTCCACAGGTTTATACAAAACCTGATGGTCCATGTTATCTCAGCATGGTCTACCAATGAAGCTTTTTCTCCTTGGTCAGGGTCTAGGCAATTGGCCGTGGGTGTCCAACTCAAATGCGAAACACCCCCAGACTTGGATCCTGCCCCACAGTGTTTCGCCGAAAGTTCAATACACTGTGGTATCACATTCTCCTTATCTACACACACACACACCGACTGTTGTGCAGTGGTTTAGTAACTGCCACTTGACAAGACACCTTCCTCTTGACAGGATTTTTGCTGATGAGGGTCTTGTGTACTTTATTTAACAAAGTCTGTGTCTGTGATGAAGTTGTTTTTCTATTTGTCAGGGGACTAAGTTTGATACAACAATGTTTGAATGGTGTGGTCGATTTTGATCTGCATGATGATGATGATGATGATGATGATGCATATGCTTTGGATCCAATATCACTGTTTGCTTAGAACAAAAACTTAAATTTGGATTCCTTCACTTATTTCTGATGCCATTGTTCCCGCATTCACATTGCTGCTTGTTGGACAGGGACCCATTGGACACTTGAGGGACTGACCTATTTATAACAGGTGAACTCTGGCTGCCAGTTTAGTGGCTTGAACGAGCCTCTGGTGAGTAGATCAAATCCCCCTGATTATCATCTCAACACATGCTTCAGTGGAAGTTAGAGGCTACAGCTCAAGGGAATCTGACCTTTTTGTACAAAGGGGTTAGTTTGTAAATGTACCAAATTTGCTGACCAAGAGATAAGGAAGAATGTTATTAAATTTATTTAATTCACATAATTTATTGTGTTTTACATGTTTCTCAGTCCTCCAACTTGAGGATATTCTATATACTATGAGAATTTCCAGGTTTAGGTGAAAATATTTCAGTGTGGCTACAAACTTTCAGATCCCACTGTCCGTGTAAAATTGTGATGCTTGGAAAGGCATCAACATGTGTGAAAGCAAAGAAATTTAATTAATTTTACACATGTGACATGTAAGGTGAAAACAAAATCATTCAATACCTCACAATCATAAAACATGCAGTACACCTATTTTAATGAGCTACATATTATGCTTTATATTTTTATGAAGTAGGTTCATGGTGAGCATCCACAAATTCTAGTCTAAATATTTTCATTTCTCACCAGTCTAACTAAATTTTCACACAGCATGCATTCAAATTTAGATCCAGTTTTCCTCTCTGTTTCCCTGTCTGCTCACTGGGCCTTGTGAAAATCTCTGGAGTGTCCCAACACGTCTCCGACGGCTCCTGCATGATCCCCTTCCCCTTGACTCTCCTCATTGTTTGTGGCGGAGCAGCTGCTCTGAGATTTAGATATCATCATTCAGGCAGGCAGATAGGACATCAAGACATTTCCTCTGGGGAGTCTGGGGAGCACGGAGAAGCAGAATGTGCGATGTGTTCGTCGGATGCGATTTGATAAAGAGTCTGCGCGTCTGTGTGACAGCAAAAATGCCTCCCAAGTGAATCCTGGCTCTGCGCTCGCTGGCTCCCCGGACTCTGGGATCCAGTTTAAGAGTCTGATTCACTCCCTGCCATTTATTAAAATCACTGGAAGACTTGGCTTGACATAGTCACAACTACAGAAAAGTGACATTACACTTTATCTTGTGTAAATTTCTAAACATGGGAGGTTTGGAGGGTTTAATTTGAGCAAATCTCCACAGATTATTTCTTATGCATTTTTTTTTTGTTTGCTCCAAAAAATATTTGCAACTTTACAACAAAAAAAGAATGATAATGCATCCAAAAGCATCTTAAATAATATAATGTAATTTGTTAAATCCTGGTGTTTGTGTACATAAACGTTAATTATTAGTTTGAGGAAAACAGTACAAAGTTCAATCAAATCATACAATAATATAGTTTTATGTATCTTTTTCAATACTAAAGTTAAACTAGATCTTCTGTCCCTTTAAATCAGACAGTTCACATTCATTTTTCTGTACGTTCTCTATTGATCAAAGGCCTGTCTGGAACTTTATTGCATCTCTGCTTATTGCATTTCTTCATTTCATTTCTTTCCGTGACAACGTTTGGCCCAATGTTCAGAGGGACTGTTTCATGGAAGCGCTCATCAGATGAGAATCCAAATCAATTTGTCAGGTCATGTTTGACCGACTCATTACTGGCGGCTCGATTAAAAAGCGCAGTGGGTTCAGGTGACTGACAAGGCAGCTGAAGCCATTATGCAGAGATTTGGGATCACGTCCCAGCATTGGATGGCCATCCCAGTCCAGAGGCCTCCTAAAGTCATCCATCATGAGGAATTTCATTTTGCTCCTTAATGTGGGCTACGTGTTGTTCTGGAAGCCGCAGAAATGATCAGAATTTGGCCAGATTGGACCATGGAGCGAGCGTGCTCAGTCATTGTTATCATCAACTATTATTGTCTTTCATTGATTTGGCAGGAAAAGAGTGACTGGCCATGTTTGAAATGGAGGCGTGTTCCCCAGAGCGGTGCCAACACTGGGCAAGATCAAATACTCCAGCCTGTTTCCTCTGCCAAGGACGGCAATTAATGCACATTCCAGTCCAGACTCGATCCTGGTTTTAAATGTCTCCAATATTTCCTTTTAAACAATTGTGGAAACAGTTTGGATTATTAACATGTGTGTCCACTCAGTCCAGCCCACAGACCAAACGGTTTGTTCAGCTTTGATGAGTGCTCTAATAAATTATCATATTTGTCAAGAGACACATTCCTTTTAAAACTCACATTTTTCTTCAAGCATCCACCACAAAAAAAACTGTATTAAAATCCAGTCTTCATGTAAAAATCATCTAAATTACATATTTTGCTCATTGTAGTTTAGCTTTACAGTATTTCATTTGTGCTCATCAAGTCTTTAAAAGCCTTATAAAATTACATTGCCAATTCATTCTTGGTCCTGATGTTAGTGAATCTAATCCAAAACTGGATGGTTGTTCAACTTTATTCCCAGGCTAGATTTTACACAAGACAGTGGTGCTGTGTAGCCTACACATTGTTGTGAGGGAGCCAGCCTGTGAGAGTCCCCTGCCCAAGATTATCCTCGCACCATTTCCAAGAAACCCCCCAGATTAATATTTTCCCAAATGAGTAATTATACTCACTGATGATCAGTTAGAAAAAAAACAAACAGATCTATTCATTTCCAATGGGCCATCCCAGTGAGCTCGACTGTAATGGTTGCTACGCGTGGAGACTGACTCTGTCAACACCTTCTAGAGAAACTGTGTGAGTGTGTGAGACATCTGCACGTCAGAGTAACCACACACTCTGAGTGAGTTGGAAACAGAGAGCTGAATAATCATCACTTGAGAACACTTCAGTCCTGAATTATTTAATGCAATGAATATGTATTTTCCATTTGTTAGAAACAGCAGCACATATTGTTTTGTCTATCATTAGATTTAATTGAACAACTTTATAAAACATAAAGTGAGAATTCCAGTTCAAAAAGGGTTGATTTTGACATACATTTTTTTCTCTGTTTTCCCTGATATATTTCTGTTGTTTTGTTGTTGCTTTTTGTCATATTTTATTACCATTTTCTGCAGATTTCAAATTTCCTCATCAGGATCATTGACTATTTATCACATTTGTTTTCACAGACATTTAAAGGTCTCATATTTTACACTTTTTACAGTGTTGCATTTGAAATGTTGATATCCAGAAGCCCAAAACCATCTCAGTGTAGTTTTACATCCCCTCACTCAGACCTCTGTCTGGAGGTCCACCAGCTCTGTGGGCCAATCAGAGGAGAGACTGTGAGCCTCTCTTCTGATTGGCTCATGTTTTGAATTAAAATTATAGCGGATTTCTGAGAAGGTGGTTGGAAGGTGGTTTGAGGTCAGGTGGGCTTGTGGAGCTGACGGCAGTGACTGTTTGTTGTGACATCACAAAGTTACAGAAATCCTGATGGATCATAGTTGGTGAATACAGGCTGTGTGCACTCTCTCTGCACTGTGATACCTTTCTCTCTCTGTTGACAAATAAGGGTAAAATATGTAAAAAATATGCATGTGATTACATTTACATTACATTTTCATGCACTTACATTATGTTCACTTTCACTTCAGTGTTAAAATGTGATCATTATGACTTTATAGGTTTCCGTGTGCTCTAGCTTTACTTTATGACTTTAAAAGGCGTTTAGATGACAAATGGCTCATGCCCACAACCAGCTGTAATTATCGCCATTACTATGTTTACATTTCTACCAGCATTGTGGGCTTCGTCTAAGATCTTTATCATAGGCCCTTAAGCATTTGATACCCAACATCATGCTGTGTTTATGATACCGCCAAAGCCTTTATTACTGTCTCGGCTATCATAACAGTTGGGGGACTCGGTGGGGGCAGAAAATGGCAGGCAGGCCTTTTAGATGGGAGCACATATGCATGGTGATAGACGTAATCCTTCTCTCCCCCTCTTGCCCTCTGTTTGCTATCCCCCCGCACAGCCCTTAATAGCGACGGATCCCCCTTCAAGGCTGTGAACCCACACAGCGCTCCAGTGTGCCTTCATGCTTGTTGACTTCAGAAGGTTCTGATGTCATAATGAAGGGGGCTGGCACTTTGATATGGCTCCTCGGGAATTTCATGCTCTCTGTGTTTCGAACGGACTAAGACTCTCAGCTGGCAGGTACAGTAGAAATTGGAGTTTTATTGCCTTTGCCTGAGGGGGGCGGAGGTGGGGGGGTGAGGGGGGATTACCAGCCACCCCTAAGGCAGGAATAGGGCAGCCAAGGCGGCGGCAGCATCAGGCCCCATCGCTCCCTTGAACCTTCGAGCCGCATTTCTCACGCCATCTAATCTGAAACCGCAGCTCAAATCCTGTTAATCTCCTCCAAATACAAAGGGATCCAGGGTGGTATACCATTTACTCCTCCAGCGGCCTCTTCAAATAGTTAATTGATTCATTGTGCCACACGGCTGTGAATTGAGAAACAACTCACTATTTGCTCCATTTATAAGCTATATCAAGTGTTGAATTGCTTGTGTTTATCTAGGCAAAAAATGTATTATTTTCTGATGATGAAATCTATCTTTCTGATGGTAAAACAATGTCTTCTGCATATAATACAATCAAAGACCTGCTGCAGAGGAGGAAATGAAACAAAGAGGATATATTTTACTAAATGCAAAAGCAGGCCGAGGCACAGTGGCAGATATGGTATCTGCACTTGCCAGAAACCATTTGCAAGATGTTGGGGCTTTAGAGGAAAACAGAGAGAAGCGGGGAGAGAATGAATATGTATTTGTTTTTGGTGGGGAGACACATGTTCAGTGTCCATCTGTCAGCATAGATCTTTATTACATCAAACGGGCTGTTCGATGTCAGAACAATAGCAGGAACAAAGCCTAAGTTATTTCCTCCAATACCTTTAATGATGTAATGTATTGTGCCATCAGCTAGCGGGGAGTAGCAATCAGGCGGGATATATGGTGCTCCTACGTGATTCCTGGAGCAAATCGTCAGCGCACAGCCGCATTTGACAGGGGTACAAATTTATCATTTGCTTTACGATATCCCCCAAAATCAGTTCAGAATGCCTTTAAAGGAGGCCGCGGGGGGAAGTAGTGCAAAGACACATGTGAGTCGTCTGTTCACTAGCGCACTCCCCATGGAGCATAAATTCTGGGCTTCCACAGCGGGACAGGCCTGAAGTGGGAGAGGACATACTTTACTAATAAAGAGTAGTTTTCCAGCTTTGCTAATGGCTTGAAGAGCAAAGGCTGACTTCAGTTACAGTAACTATAACAAATTATCAGCCGTTTTCATAAAAGTGAAGCAGCCTTTGTGTTCTTATTTGATTTAACACAGTGCTGATGTAAACCACAGTTCAAGAAAGATTTTTTTTTGTTGTTGTTTGCTGTTCTAAATATTCAGCATCTGCTGAGTTTATCCAGGGGAAAAAAGGTTCACTGTAGGAGACATATACTTGTATAACACCCATTGTCCTTCAATACTTGTTTGTGAACAATCACGATAATAAGATCGACAACAGTCACCCACTTGGGAATCTGATCCAAATCTGCTTTTAATCCCTCTTTTATTAAGCAACAAATGAACGCTGTGTTATGCTTATTTACCTCCTGCACAAACCCTCAACCGCAGCTGACAGGGGACATTTGCATGCTTGCAGAGACAATTTTTCGGAGGGAAAATGACAATATAGCTAAATGCATTTCTCATCTTCCAGGCAATAACTAGATTACGTGATGGATAGGCCTCCTGGGAAACCATTTCAATGCAGGCAATTACAAATTGTCTCTTCGCCACACGCTGCTCAAACAACACAGTGTCAGATGACAATTTCATTAGTGAAGATTAGAGGCAGATTGGAGAAATTACAGGGCATTATTACACTTTTTCTGCCTGAAAGATCCAATGTAGGGTTTGATGAGCTTTGGCAGATGTATCAAAAAAAAAGCCTGGAAGACTTGTGGAGAATCCTAAAAGAAAACATTTGTGTCCTTTACTTTTGCTTAATAGATGACATTTGCATCCTTGTAATGTCCAGGAAAACTTGAAAATTTAGAGTAATAAGATGCGTAGTAGTGTAAGGAAGTCAGTGAAGCATGCAATGTCAAGACAACAATCCTGTTTGTCTATTTAAATGGCCCCTGCTCTGTAATATTATAAAAATAATGGCTTTTTAGATTGAAACAAAGAACAATTGAAACAAAGGCTAATGTAGCATATGAATATAAATTCAACTGTACCATGCATATTTTGCCTTTCTGTGAGCTTGTGTATGTATGTTTCTTCTTAGCAACACATGATGACGAAGACATTTCACATATGATTACAATTTTTGACTGCATTTTTGAATGGTTTCTATTAATCCACTGTATCCACTTCTCTTTCCTTTCCTCCGCTGGTCTCTTATTCCTGTCACAGACAGAACAGTGCAGAATGAAATGTCACGCGTTTGATCTGCCGGGCGACGAAGAGCTAAGTAATTGATGAAAGCCTGATTGGAGTGATAACTAGCTCTGGCAGCCGTCTTGAAGGATCAACGCATCCTGTAGCGTTCTGCAGCGATGGCGAGCTTCTAAGAGAGGACTATCCTGGTCTTAAAAGTGAGGAAGGATCTAACGAGTAGACATAAAAACAGATCCCAAACAGATGCTCTGGTAGGAAGGCACACAACCACAGCTATTTTGAATTCATTATTTATTTCCTCTTAACCCCCAAAAGCTTGGAAATGTGAATTTCACTTAGCTGTCATCAAGCGTGGAGCTGCTGATAGGGGATTTGCAGTGCGTTTAAGCTGCATGTTTACTCAGTCTCAGGCAACTCTGGCATCATGGCGACCCCACGATGGGGTCAGAGTATTTGAAAAGCAATCATATTTTGATGTGGCCAGCTGCTTGAAAAACTGACGTCCAAAATGAAGGGTTTTGGTTGTGGTGTAATTCATGGGTCCTGGACAGAAAATGTCTTGAGCCCGAACCCAATAGCCTCTAATCAGTGAGAGCAATGCATCAAAAGTGCAAAGGAACATGCAGTATGGTGAGGAAGGAAAGATGGGAAAAGAGTTACCTTGGCTTTGTATGATTCGACAATGTGTTTCAGTGAGAAAGTTGATGAAACAGATGAGCATGTTACACAGTTGGAAAATAAAAAACTCACTGAAAGTGTGAAAAACAGTGGTGATTTCAAGCAGATGCTCGTGCTTCAATCGAAGTTTCTACACTAGAATGATAAATGAATGCACGGAAATCCGGTTCCTTCTGCAGGGTAAAAAAAGCATCCTTAACATGCTCAATGAGACTACCAGCTCCACCAGCCTGCGTGGAGAAGCTAAAACGTGTCTCTCTCAGACAGTGCATAAATGCAAGGTGAAACCTTAAAGGACCAATATTTTATATGCTCTGCAGGTGTTGATGTGCATATAAAGATACATTTGTGGTTTTGGCTGACTGTTTTCTGAGTTATCTAATAAAATTATAGCTGATTTCAGGTAAACACAAAGAGAAACAAAATCCTCTAAGGTTGGATGGTGGGGCCAGATGAGTTGGGCTGGGGGCGTGGCCGAGGGTGGTGACTGCTTTGTACAGGCTTAATCTGTATAATCAACATCTCATACATACAGTATTCCATAAAGTTTGCTGTAAAGTATCGTGTTTATGCAACTCTTAAGCATTTAATGCATAGCCAATGATACAACCATGCTGGAGGCCAGAGGTCAGTGTGATGGATGCAAGATACCGGATGCCTTTATTTGTAACCAATCAGCGTATTCAAAACAACATGGAAAGGACGAAATCGATCATCCAGCACAGATAACTGGCTCTCGCGAAACCTTTTTGAATTTGATTGATCTGTGGCCAAATATGAAGTTCCTGATTGTGAACCTCAGAAACAACTGGCATTCATTAATATGGTGGAGAGCAAACTGTCCCTGGAAAGATAAATGAACAAGAGAATACTTTGCTTGGGACCAAGTGGAGTTTGAGCGTGAGATGTGTCTTTCAGCACAGGCTCTGGCTCCTCGCTGGGACACCTTGTTGGGAGTGCTCTCCATCCAATGGATGCTGCCGCTGGAAGCTCACAAAACAACGAGCAGCAGACCAGATGATGACTGAGTGTTTGTCTTTGATCTGCTGCTGCGAGTTTGAGTCTGTCTTTTGTCTGTATTTGGCAAATTAAATCTAATTTAAAAGCTATGCAATTTACCTCGACTGCTGGACAAACACACTGTTGATACTGATTAAGCAAAAACCTGGATTGGGTCCAGCGAGGATGGCTTTTTGCGTTCAGTGCCAACATTTTTGTACTGTTATTCAGATTCATAGCGCAATTGCAAAATGCTTTACTTATCAAGTTCAAGAAGGAGAACCAAGCAATGTGAGCACCACTTCCTGTAATCAGCTGCCGATGGGCGTCTTCAGTAAACAATCAGATATTGCCATGATCGATTAGCCAATCGCATTGTGGCTGTTGAAATTTAAAATCTGTTTTCCTCTCTTTTGCTGCCAGCTGTTATGTTATGTTGCTGTGAGCCTCCTCCACCCCATTCACCTCCTGTCTGTACACTCAATCGACATTACATCCACATCTTCAGCAGTCTCGTCTTCCCACCAGTGTGTAGATCCCGAGGTTGGTTTCCTATCCTTCACAGTGCCTCACTCCCTTTTTAAACACGATGACGTCACAACGGGCTTTGATTGCCTCTTGTTTTGCGCGACATTAAAATCTGTTGACTCAGAGAGAAATATCTTCAGATTGAACTGACAACATCAACTCAACTTGTTTCAAGTTTGTTTTTCTTTTTCTTTTGCATGAAACATTTTTGCATTTGTAGACCCATTTCACACGAAACTGACCCCACACTACTTTGTAATGGTGCACTATCTTCGTCTGCGCCGTGTTTTGGAGAAAAATGCATAACATCAAAACCAATTGTTTCTTTTAGGTGGAGCTCAGTACACATATTTTGACTGACCTGCCAGTTCACAGGCTTCCAACAAGTGTTGGAAAGCATCTGAAAATATAGTAATGGAAGTGTGTTGCTGGGGGGCTGCTCGTTGGAATCCCCAGCTGGGGCGATCTTGGCAGGTGTAAGGGAACGATTAACACCCCCCCTTTTCTTGTCTGCTTCCGTTCAGAAGCCCTTGAGCAAGGCGCTTAACCTCTGTCTGCATGGGAAGAACTGGGATAGGAATAGAGCTTCTAGAGGGAAGAGTAGGAAAGTGAATCAGGGCATTCCTTCGAAGCTACGTACGTCTGCGGCAGATTCGTCCGTGCATAAATAAAGGTTAAATAAATGTCTATGTGGGAAGATTTTAGTAGAGTAACAAGCAGAGCTGGAAATTTGCTGATTCAACAATCATCTGGAGAGGCCTGAAGTGCAGACATGCCTGAGAGAGGTTAAGTGGCCCTTCAGTCTGTGTCGTTTAGAACGGCTTTAATGGCGAGCCCACAATAACAACAGTAACACTGTCACAGACACTCACCTCTTTTATAGCACGCGCCACAGCCCCTGGAAGGATTGATGTGTTGCCATAGCAACAATGACCCTTAAAGTCTCATTGCAACCTGAGCTCAGGCCCAGATTTATGGGTGTTTTCAGCTTGTTACAGCAGATTTATCTTCACAATAAAAAAGAACAACAATCTGCAGAAATCATTAAGGGGAGTCTGTTGGAAAGTCTGGGGTTAGAGGCGAAGGTGCGCCAGAGGCAGCTGAAAAATAACGTTGATATGATAAACTACAAACACTTGGAAGTTCAGCAAGAAGCCTCGTGAAAAGCACCTTTGTGTATAAATGACTGAATACCCTGCATTGGTCCAATTTAATGCAGTAAATGTCTAATTGTTAAGAGCCTTTTTTTTCAAATACATACTTCTTTTTTCTTCTTCCTCTTCGTACGTTTACATGTGCTTTTTTTTTTTTTTGGCTGCACTAAATTAATTTGTTAACTGCACCCGATTCTGCAAATTTAAGTTCTGGGAAGAGCAATTTATAGTTTCTGCTTCACTTTTGTAAGGATTAGCCTCCTCATTTTCTTTCCCTGAATCACACTTGCATGTCTTTCATATGTGATGAGGCAAAGATATTCAAAACCCCAAGAACTCCTCTGGCACCTCTTGATGTTACTCAAGACTTCTTCAGGAATTTGACTGGAAGTTGGCCTGGAACAGTCTCCAGTCAGAGATGAAGTCATTAGCATAGCGTGCTGATAAAGACAGATGACACAAGGAGAGTGGTGACGAGGAGCTGGAAGGGTAGAAAACAGTCAGGAGCAGTGCTGGCTGGACTGGTATTTTAAACAGGACAACTTCATTCCTTCCTGCCGACGTGAGTGATCCTCCTCCATTCGCCACGGTAGGAAGCTGCGTGACCCTGCGGGGGCAGTCCGGCTGACTGGCCCTTCTCCAGGGCAGCCAGCAGTGCATCCCTTAAGCAGGCTTGACCGACCTGCAGTCACACACTCCGCGGTCAAGCCCTGGGCAGGGGGATTTGAGATGTGACAGCATAATCAATTTCCATGATTCATGATCACCCCCGAAAGGAGGGCACTGGGCAGCTGAAAGAGGAGAGCAGAAGGGGAATGCTGACAACAGAGTCCACGGGCCATGTATAGCTGTGGAGACGCTCTTCTTCTGGCCCTGCTGCTCCTGTTTGTTAGAGCTTCCAGAATACATAACAAAACTGTGAAACTCATGCCACTGTTACTGGGAAATTCTCCTTTCACTGAACGCCCTCCAGAGAAAACTCAAGCGCTCAGGGTCAGCCGCAGTACAGGGGAGCACCATGGAGCTAACAGCGATTCACATCCAGATCCATGATGATTAAAATGCAAAGGACCAGCTGAGCTTCTTTGGTATTTGTGTTGCTTGAGGTAACAGCACAGAAGGTTTATATTAAGCACAACTCCACAAACATCGACAGAGCCACACGAAGAGGAAATAGCAAATTCATCGTCAAGCAGAAATCATGTTCTTCAAGAAAGAATGACTTGCTCACTTGTCTGGTGTTAGAGTTAGAGGTGCCTGTTTTCTGCTACAGTGACAGCAGTGAATCTGTGTGGGAGAAACCAGTTGTTTAATTTTATTTGCATGGTAATTTCTTATAATTCAGTCCTCCTGGCTCTGTTGAAGATATTTTTTTTTTCTCAAGCCAGTTTCAGTTACAGTGATTTATACTGGAAATGCTATGGGCCTATCTTCTCTCACCCAGTGCTTCTGAGCAAAATTACATTAATCTCAGTTCAAATGCACAAATGCAATCACAACTGTTTGCCATTTGGTCGATTTTGCATGTTAACATGATGTTTTCTTTATCTATAAACCTACTATAGATATCAGGATATAACCATTAATCTTTTTTTCAACTGTGTGGCTCTGGGTCTGCTATGGTTTGATCAAGATGTAATGCTAAAAATACATGTTAGAAAAAAAAAAGAAAAAAAAAAGAGTGCAGCCAGCCTTGGAATTCACTCAAATCAGACCAGGTTTTTATTCCATGTGTGGTATAAGGCCAGACATCTGAGTAAAGGACATATTTGCCATGAACCGTGTTATCCTTGTAAAACCCTGGGTTTATGTTTTCTGCCTTGGGAAACTGTTAGATTCCCGTCAGAGGGACTGAATTCTGGAAGGAGGAAGGAAAAATCTGCTAAATCCTGATCCATCAATCCATCAGATCTCATAAGCAGGATAAGCTTGAGATTTACGAATCCCGCTCATTAATTTTTCCTGACATTTTAACTGCAAGAGCATTTCATGTTTTCTCACACTGCTTTCAAAGCAAACAAGTTATTCAAGTTAATCCAAGTTATTATATCACTTCATAAATGGTCAAGATGGCATCAAGTACACCAGTTTTTAGCACTGCCCTGTTACCAAAGTTCCCCTGTGGATTAATAAAGTACTCAGATTCTGATTCAGATTTTTCCTGTATGGCTTTATAGTTCAGTGATAACTAAGGGCCGACACCCGCTCATGTCTGCAGCCCGTGTGAATGACTGTAACAGCTGAAAATCTGTGCAGATGTGAGACTTTGTCGCTGTGGATAATGTCACAGACTCGTAAACGCCGTCTTGAGACTGAGAAATTGAATCTATAGTCGCTCCCTCGCATTCTCGGCGGGACTCATCCTTTGACCTTTCCAACCCCAAGAAATACTTCAGATATTAATATTACACTGGTGGGATGGGCTGAAAATAAAACAAGACAACAATAAAACACGTGAGAATGGAGCTGACTAAAAATATCATTTATATTAATTCTTTTTTTATTTCTTCATATTTAAATTTTACATAGCAACTTACACATCTTGTTGTGACAGGTAATAATGTAATTAGTGTGTTGAAATCAATGAGAAAGTTGTGAAAAGAAATAATCGCTTACTTATAATACTCATAATGATAATTATAATATTGATAATACTCTAAAACAAAAGAAAAGCCATTGCTGTCAAAGTGCATAACCTTGGGCTGATCTCACTCCTTACAATTCATTCATTCAAATTTATTACAAGATTTTCAGGAACAGTTCAGCCGCTCCTTGATGCCAACAGGTTGATGGACAGTACTGTCACATATCAAATGTAAATACAGGCCTTAGTGCAAGTCTTAGTATTAGACTGAAGCTTTAAGAGTTGTGATTAAAGTTAGAAGTTTATTAGATGCACTTGTGTAGACTCCATCCATTGTGATGCCAAACCCCTGTTTATTTTTTTTTTAATTTTTTTGGCACTGTGGGGGAGTTGTTCATCTGCTATAGAGTCTAATAATTGTCCAAGACCATTTAACTACATGGGGGGACAGGGCATTAGAAACACCTTACAGTAGACTAAACTATACAACATCACCAACTGGGGCCGTAAAATACACAGTAAGGAAACTAGAGGAGTTTATATACCACGACAATACACAGTTTTTAAAAATGCAAGTTGTCATAGAATCTTTATGCATTAGCTAAACTTACTTAACTTTAACATACGTTACGTAAATAATAAAGTTGATTTGTATTTTAAAACAAAGTAGCAAACGTAGTTTGCACTGTCACAGGTCAACCCTTAATGCAAAATATTTATACTCTTCATTTGAGCTTCTCTGAGACCTGTGAATGAATATTAGAAAATTCCAAAAACTTTTACTTTTCTTTAAAAGTAAAAATAAAGTCATAAATAAGAGGCTGGTTAGTCAGCTTCGTCTTGTGTCAAGACTCCCTCCCCGTTTGTTTGTCCAGCTCTCAAGGTCATGGTCCCTGCTGGCCCATTAGCAGACCAAGGCTGCCCTGTGTGCTATACATGGAAAAGGTTGGTGGTGGCGTGTGTGCATGCAGAGGGTGGTAAAGAGGGGGGTTAAAACTCAAGAGTTGATATGTCTGTCTCTCAAAGGCCAGCAGGAGCTTGGCCTCTCCTGCCCAGACGGCCGCTGACCCCCATGGAGACAGCCCCGCGTCAAGTTGCTGCCAGGTCCCTTTGAAAACACCTCGGCCTTGCTTGAGTGATTGGCCATATGGGCAACAGTGCCATCCAGGAACCCCCCACTGGGCCAGGCATGGAGTGTGAGTGGGAAGCATGGCTGCCTCCCCCAACTCCCATATCCCAGTCATCTTGTCTTTAGTGTCTCCACAGTATTTCTGAAAACAACCTCACACTGTTATTCACTGTACACTATCACCCTCACATTATACACATGCAAACGCACATTCAATTCACGAACACACATCAAACACAAGCACACATGTAAACACCATCCCATAAATGCATCTCTGATAATCAGATTTATGTTGTCATTAAAAAAAAAAAACAAAGCCTAACTTTATTTATGGCATGCTAACAATTATATTTTAAAACAAAATGGAGCTCATTCAAATGTCATGGTCCATAATTTTAACACAAAAAGCTGAGTGTAAGTTAATTAACAAAGAAAATAGGAAGACACGTCTGTTTTTTATTTTTACTCAGCGTTGTGAAATGCCTCATGGATTTACAGTAAACAGATATAGTAAAAAAGTGGAGACAGATGAAACACACGAGGCGCCAGGCAAGCATGACGCTGTAGGTTGGGATGAACAGCACACACAAACACATTTACATGCACACAACCGATACTACACACAAAAAAAATGTGATTAAATTTCCTGTTTCATCAACTACATATTATCACATGTGGCTATGTGAGAAAAACATTTGAATGATTTTCATGTTTGTCCTTAAACTTGGGTCCCTGATGCCGTATGACATAACCTTGGCAAAGGTTGTCTTTGTCTGTCTGTTATTTTCATTCTCCCTTTTGATTAAATGTTGACACATTAATAAAAATTCCCATCAGGTTCAAAAAGTTCAGCATCTCCGGACGTTTCTGCTCATTTAATCATCAGCTATGTACCACAAGAGGACGCAACATCATACTCATGCATGAAACTCACGCACAGCAAAAATGCTTCATCATTATCATCCACTGCTAAGTTTGACTTGATCACTGCAAAATAAAGCACCTGTGAAATTAATCTATTGGCTCTTTTTCTGATCCTGCCTTTATTTAGAATAAGTCTCAGCAATGTAATATTATGTAACACTGAAAACTGGTTAACAGATTAAATAATGATGGCCGCACCGGTAGCTCACCTGTTTAGCCTTGGACCCTTTACTATGTGTCAACACCTCTCCACCCCCCCCTCTATTTTTGATAGCGATAGTGGAGGTAAGAGCAGAAATGTCCAAAGAAAAATGTGTTTTTAAAAAATGATGAAATAATGCTGCCATGTGAATAGTGGAGTAAAAATATAATCTGCTGTTACCACAGGGGGTCGTGGAGTTTTCCATGCGGTTCACACCACAAGTTTTATGCTCCTCAGACATCAAAACCCCACACCTGCAGCACATCAAGCTGCATATCTATACAAATTGAAGCATCGTGACTTTTAAAATATAAAACTCCAGGCGGGCCAAATGGCCTGCAGTTATCAGTACCAGCTGAAGAATGAAATATGTCAGCCACCCCCCCCCTCGGTGGCATTTTTATTTATTTATTTAGACCTGATAACAAGAGTCGTAAAGCCACTTTGAGGCGTCCCCCTCTCTCGCCTCCTCTCCCCCTGCCACCCTTCCTGCGCTGTCAGACCTCAGGTTCAAAACACTTACTGCCGCTGCTTCTGCTCAAGCAGCATTGGAAACATTTCGCCAGAGTTGTAAATCTCCCTGCCAGATATTTTCTTTGATTTCCCCCCCCCCCCCCCCCCCAACCCCCTTCGTTCATCTCCCTCTCCAACTACATCACTCTGTTTCTTTTGCGCACGACTGTGCAAAAGCCTCAAAGGCTTATTTGGCAGTGGTGAAGAGACGGGGTTAAAATGAGCAAAAGTAATTTCACGTTTACGTGTACAAATTTGCTCACATTTTGTTTCAGTTAAATTTTGACGGCAGCACACTTGTATCAGTGAGAGGTGGGGGAATCCCCTTGGAATTTGCCATTTCCAGTCCATATGCTTTGTTTCACATGGCTTTGCTTTTTTTTTTTTTCTTTTTTATTAATTTACCAGGCCATCTGGTCTTGGCCTGAGTCACTCCCAGGTCAAACAGTACTTTCAGTTAACATTAACAGGGAGGGATTTTTTTTTTTCTTTCTACTTGAGGCATGGAGTTCAGGGAACATTTCAAAATATAAAACGTGTGATAACAGATATGCGTAAGCTAATAATCCCATATGTTATCACGTCTCCAACTGGGATAAGCCTTCTTTTCAGTCTTTTAAATGATACAAATACATTTTTACCAGCCATTTCAATAACATGTGTCCCAGTCATAAATCTAAGTGTAGTGTATACCAAACTCTTTATCCATTAAATGACTGAAATGTAAGTTATTAACTCTGTAAAAACAATTAAAGTACCAGTAACTTTACTCTCACCCTAACCCTATAAATTCCAGTCTGTCTTGCACAAGTAAAGTAATTCAAAGCTTTTGACACAGCTGTGTTCTTGCCAGATTATGCTAACTACCACATTATATCGTTCTTATCTGCTTTCAGACATTGCTTGGCTCTTGCTCTATAACATGAATGTCTGATTCTGACACTGTTTATAAGGAGGGAAGTGCTCTGGGAGAGTGAAGAAAGTCCAATGGGCCTCAAGATCACATGCAACCCTTGTTTGCTTAGCCAGCTGCACCCCTACGAAGGCAAAAGTAACACAAAACACTTAACAGCAGCTTGACAAAGGTCATAAATGAAATCGAGGTGTTAAACAGGTGCAAGAAAAGAAGAGAGTGGGAGGAATAGTGAGTGAAGGGAGGCACTAAGGTGAAGAGGGGATGGAGAGATGTTACACCGGACAAACTTCGACCTCTCACTCCTAGCTAGACGGTATTGTAATAAATTACAGGTCGTTAAGGCTCTGGACACTTCCTGGCACCTACTTCAAAAGCGTTCTGAGGTTCTGCCTGTTAGCTTGAAATTTGGCATGGAGGACGGGCAGGTTGCTGCTGCTCCGGTGCCTCCACATCTGGCTGGCAGCACCTTGGCTGAAATTGAGACTTTGTGTCTCTTGAAGTTTTCCTGTGACATCTTTATGAACACTTGCTGTTAGCCATCACAGCACCCACTGGCGTTCAGGCCGTGTCTCTCGCAGTAAAACTCGCAACTCACACTCGAGACCATTCCTCACTCTCCCCTGGTTCTCAACTATGGAGCACCAGTGATGGTCAACCCTTAATGCAAAACACTTGGACTGTCTTCTGACTCTTGGTCTGGGTGAAAGGCACTACTAAGTAGAACCTTGCAAGCTTTCTCTGTATCCATCTTGAGAGAGTTGTGAGCAGCAGAGGAAGGAACCTGCACACCTTGTCTACATTATGATAATGGGGGCCTTTTATGTTGCTCTCCTATCAATGAATCTATCTCGCCTACACTGATTTATTAGTTGGCCTGGAAGTGCCCCCCTAAGCCCCCAACCCCCTTGAGTTCTCCCTTTCTTGTACAAGTCCAAAGGAGAATAAAATGAGAGAGTGGTGCATCGTTTTTCTGAAGCCTTGACCTGTACACCCACCTCTACTGCCACCATCTCTCTAAAGCAGTCCTGGCATGGAAACAGAGCTTATTGTAGGCTCCGAACAGGTGCAGAGTGGAAACCGTGAGCCAGAGAAGGTACATAAATTACACGGCAGGCCAAATCACACAGCACTGTTGCTGTGTTAATCTGCCAAGAACTTTGAAGGCCAGGACATGTGAAGTCACCCTGGGAAGAAAAAAAAAAAAAAAACTGACTGGACTCCCACAATCAAATGTTATAACTCTGACTGTGAGGCTGAAAATCTATGTTCACACAAAAATCTGATCATAAACACAAGTTCAGTCTTGATACAGACCTTTGGCTCAATCTTTACATAATAAAACTGCAGTTGATATTTTTATATAATACAAATAAAACTATTTTATATTGAAACGTTAACGGTTAAATGTACAAAACAGACTATAAAAATCAACCTAAGACGACGTCATGCTGAAAATGTCACATTGTAGCCATCCACCATAAAGAGAAAATCAAGCCTTGAATTTGCCCATTTAGCGCACAGTGTGCAATTGTTGTTGCAAGGGTCTGTCAATCAAACATCAACGGGTGACGTCACGAAGTAGTGTGGCCTCATGGGAGTTGCTGTCTTCACCACCGCTGCAGCCAGCTTCTCAGTGTCCATCAAACCACAGGTCTCACCAAAACAAGTGGACCAGGTGATTAAAGCTGGTCAAAACTGAAAAAATCAGTTTCACATTAAATATCTCTTCGTCAGAATCTCCTAGTCCCTGGGAGCTGAGCTGCTGCTAATATTTTCTCAGCTGATAAGATCCAGTCATCTGATGACTAAAATATTTGTCCAGTAAAAATATATAAATATATAATCAAACATGTGGCTTAAAACTGAATCTAACCACAACACGACACAATCACAGAGGGGATATGACGCCACTGATAGATGACTAAATGAAACAAACCAGAAACAAAATGATTCAAATGATAGATTTCTCCATGTGTGGGAATTGCTGGAAACATTTGAGATACTGTAAGGTCAGAACACAACAACATATCTAACATATGTTTAGTTGTTTTATATCTTAATGCAGAGAAGTTACTGTTTTTGCCCCCACCGGATATGTTTGTATCTCTAACCACCAAGCAACAAAAGATTAGAGTCACTTTTGTGAAAAAAGGTCTTAATCAATAAATCTTTATGTTGCCCCTAAGCAAAGCACTTAAACTGTAACTGATACAATCAAGCTGCTGTTTGTCTGGTAAATGGCACAATGGATTTGCTGGACTCAGTGGCTCTCAACTGAAAGTGTGATGCTCCCTGTGAAAGTGAATGCGTGCTCAGCAAATCATCACTGGATTTTTAACAGATGTTATGTTGTTACGGTACATGCAAATTAATAAATGTTCAGTAGAAACACTCAGCCATCTTCACTCTATGGAAAACCTACAGTAGATGCAGAAACGTCAGGTTGAACATTATGTAAAATAGCTTCACTACAAAAGACTAGCTTGCGATATATTTTTGACAATGATGAAATTAAAAATAAAGTTAGGGCAAGATAAAATCTCTGCTATTTCTTTTGTAAAATTAAAAAAAAAAAAAGAAATGACAATGAAAAACAAAGGCTCTTTTCTCTAATTTCAATGTGTTAGTACCATGAACCAACCACCTTCTTTAAAGAAGCTCTTTGTAGGTTTTGCTATTGCTACATATCTGACATTAACAGTTGTTTGTCTCCAGTGGTGAAACGAAAACACCAACATTAGCTCTTTAATTACGTCTTTCTGAAATTAGCATTGCTAACCAGCTAGCCCCCACATCTAACATCTCTTGGTAAGTAAGTCAATGGGTATTTTGCAAAATGTCCAACACCCCCTTTAACCTTTTATGCTGGTGTGCAGTTCATTTGGGATAGTGATAGTGATAGTTAGCTAACCAATGCTATTTAGCTTTTGCCAAAGCACAAGTTAATTAATGTGTCAACATCCCATTAGAAAAACACCACAAAACCCACTGTGGTGAAAATGCTGTTTACTATTCTCTATCCAACATGGCTGCTAGAGGGTGTATGAGTGTGTATGAGCCAGAACTTCCATCTTTTTTGTGGAAACAACAGCAGACAGGAAGTGTCAGAAGCACAAGGGGGTGGGGTCTTCTTGGATGTGGTGTGGCAGGACTGCAGGGGAGAGGCAGCATGTGATAGACAGGTTCATTGTAGAGCTGTAGGAGTTGGGCCTTGCTGGGCTCCCGGTGGCGTCCCTCACGGCGCCGTCCACGCTCACTGTCACTACAGGACAATGGACTCGGCCCCGGCGCAAGACAGCTCCTCTTGCAAGTCCTCGGGGCACGGTGCCATCGCCGGGGGCACAGAGCATCTGATAGACAAACACACAGCTGCTCGGCTGTTGAGATCAGAGAGCTGCACACATACAAGCCTACGGGAGCATTTACGAGCACATGCATGGAGAAATGCATGTGCACATTAAGCACACATTTTCATGCACACATACAAATTCCCACATTTTATATTTGTCAAAGCAGAGACAGGAGACTGCAGCCAAGAGTTGGAAAAAGAGAGAGTGTCTGTCACATAGAGAGAAAAAGGGGGAAAAACAGAGGGAGAATAAAGGCAGAGGGGCGGCTGGGGGCATTCCCTTTGGCTTTGACAGGAGAAATAAATCACTGCAATTATGGGCCGGCCCAAGTAAATGGGGACAGGTCACCCTTATCGTTCCCAAGTTCAAGGTGTTTCCTGCTCATCTGAGCCAGACAGGCCTTGTTGCCAGCAGACCCATGGCCAATGACAGAGATCTAAATGTGCCCTGGATCCTTGTAAAACACTTGGCACAAGCAGAATGCAGCTTCTTCACATCCCAGCAGGCATTTTGACGTTGACTAGATATTGATGTGGCAGCAATGTTGAAGTACAGCGCAAAATTTGAAGTAGTTCATAGCTACCGCCAGCATTGGTGGTGGAAATTAGAGCTAATATTCTACTTCCAATTTACTTTTTAAAAAGCTGTTGGACACACATTTCTACTGTGCTTTAAATTGTCTTCAGCTGTAACCCAGTGGATGTTTAAGTTCTGCAGAGACACTCTGGTAATTTACCTCAAATTCAGTAATTCTGAAAATTTTAGCGGCCTCCACCATGGGAATTGCTGTTTGTACATGTGTGTTTGAGCTAGAAAGAGAAAGAGAGAGGTAGGGTAAGGAAGAAAATATATGTACCGGCTCAGTATGTGGGTGTGTGTATTTAATTGAGTTATGACTATGTGTGGAAGTGGGAGGTGCCTTGCCTTTACTTTACTTCAGTGTTCATCACAAACTGATACTTAAACAGACGACATTAAGCTCTGACCAAATGAATAGATGTACATTACAATGATAATATAAATGAAAAACTCTTTTTTACTCTTCAGCACCAAACCTGTGTGTGCAACCTCTAAAACACCACAATGCACAGCCACATCTTTTATCCTTTGTTTCTTCACCTCTTTCTGTCTTTCTTTCACCATCGCCATCTGACTATTTTGCTTTTATCCCTTTTCATTCTTGTTTTTCCCCCTTTTTTCTGTCTTGTGGGTGCGAGTAGGGGAGCGCAGGACAGGGGGAAATTGGTGTAATGAATTTAGGGCACTCATGCTTGCTGAGGCGAGCCTCCCTTGGCTGCTCGTAGCCATTAATCTTCCGCACTCTGTCAGAGCAAAATGTGCCCACAATAGGCAAAGGGGGAGCTCAAATTGACTACCAATTACGCGCCTGTGAATAAAGGATATGGAGAGAGGAGGGAGGGCACAATATGGTTCAGCAGTAACGTTTATTTTAACCCTGCGAGCGTCACAGTCGTGTAAAGGCCTGGAGATAGAGTGTGTGTGTGAGTGTGTGCGGAGGTGTGTGTGCACATGTGTGTGTGTGTGTGTGTGTGCCCATTCAAGGGTGAAAACTCTTTCTGAGGTCCTTGCTCGTTTATCTGAGGGTGCAGTGGTTCACGCCATCATGGGGTGTAAAAGGTGGCAGAGGCATTGCTGATATGATCAGAGACTGATGCCACAAATAAAAAGTGATTGTGTTGGCCCATACATGAAATGTGTTTATTGTTTCATGTCTTTAATTGCACTGAACATGTTGTAGATGTGTGTGTCTCTCATAGGTCATATGGTAAAATGACTTTTATGAATGTTTGACTCTTTTTCTTTTACTAAACTTGAAACATATTGAAGGTACTTTTACTCAGGACTTTAAAGTCCAATTAATGCTACCTATACTTGTACACTTAGTGAAAGTAAATTAAAGTACTTTATACTTCTGCACGGCTACATTTTAAAGGTTTTTATTTTGTTAAATGCATTTACTTGACAGCTACTGGGTATAGTTACTGGCTACTTTTCTGATTAGGATTTATATACAAAATGTGTAATAATTTATCAAAGAATTGTGGTAAAAACTATTGATATATCAAATGCTGAAACAATCAGGACATTACGGAATTAGTTAATCAATAGATATATAGGGTATATTGCTTCTTTATTATTATGGTAAATTGAATAGGATAAAAACAGGTATTTTAACTTGTAACGTGTATTTTCTACTTTTTTCCCCACAGATCAAATGAATTAAATTTAAATAAATTGAATTATAATCTGTGTAGAAAAATTGTGACTTTGCTTCTGGAAAAGACACTGAATTAAACATAGTGACACATTGCAGCTACAGTATATTGTTTTTGTCAGGGATCTGGTGGCTTCTTTCACTACTATAATACCAAATCCTAACAAACCTTGATAAAAGAGGTGGTTAATTATATCGCAATGTCTGTTTACATTTAATACAGTTCACACTTATAACTTAGCTTATCTCACCGATGACATTATGTTTATATACAAAAATGGCTTTTGTACTGGGGCTATGAAAATGTTTTTACAGTACCGAAGTCTTGCTTAACACCTTTGAAACAATAAGTGTGAGCTGTACAACACTTACAACAACACTGAATCAAGCTGAACCGAGATAATGTGGGTGTGCTCGTTCAGAGAATTTCAGTTGTTATTATGATTGCAGCCCTGATGGTTGTGATTATTTGAGGGCTATGTTTATTGTATTACCCACAAGAACATGACAAGAACTAATAAGTTCCTTAATTGTATCTGATTTCATTCGAGCCTAATTTTGCTATTGGAGACATGGGCCAGTTTGCTTGGAAACTAACTCCCTCTTAATAAGACCATTACACGAAGGGTGTGCTCAACATGTGGCTGTGAAAAAAAAAAAGAAAAAGAAAAACTTGACTGAACATTGGAAGATAAATCAAACGCTTTAATGAAGTTTGACTCTCAGGATTAGGGAATTTAGGCCCAAGTTGCTCTGAAGTTATGCACAGTTTATAATTCCAAGAAAAACTTTCACAGCTAAAATAATACATTTCAAAGCTGCTCGCTTTGGACTCTCACTCAGCAGTGTTTTGTGAATTTCAACAGGACGTGTTGCCGGTGTAAAAAAAAATGGCTGGAATGAAGCTCAGAGTCTGCAAAGCATGCGTGGAATGTACTGTTTTCCATGTATATGTATGCAAGGAGCTGTTTTATGATATAGAGGTCCAAGTAAAATAGCTGCTATTAATATATTAATATATGTAATAAAGTTTATATATATGTTGTATAAAACTAGCTCATAATTTTCTTACCACCTTTCAATTTTTTAACTGATGATAAATTACTAAAATTATTGCCAGACAGAAGATTGAAGCTGATTTCTGCAAATGGAAACAGCAAAAACAGCTGAATATGGCGTCATGAAAATAAATGCTGATGAAGTGAACATAGAGAGATGAAAGATTGCAAGAGTCCATTTTCTCATTTGCACTGAGACTTTCATTGTAACACTGGTAACATAAGTGATCTTCAAATTCCCCTTTCTACTCTGAACGCCTCACTTTTCCATTCACGTCAATCAGTGTGTACTCTTCTTTAGGCCTTGGTTTCTGTAGGTGGTGCTGTTTCCTTTATCTCTTTCCCCTCACTACTTCTGTTTATTTCAAACATTCCTGAAACATAACAGATATCCAGCTATCCAACTGAACTTGTATCAGACCCTGAGGGAATGATCATGTACGAAGTTTCATTTGCCAGTCACAGGTTCAATCACAGCTATCAATCAGAAATAGACGGTAGTTGCAAAAATTTTGCTTTACTTCTGTTGGCAAACAAAACAACAACAACACTGTAACCTTCCCAAATTCTCACCAGAAACCTCCTGTACCTCTAATCTTCAGTCTTTGTCTCTGCAGGCACATGGCAGCCTGTGTCCCTGCCTGTTGGGGAGTTGCAGGAGGGAGGGGTGGGGTGGGGGCGCAGATGGACGATGTTGTTCTGGGTGGGATGAAAGAGGCGTGAAGGAGGCACAGTCAGCCAACTGCTCAGGGTCATGTAAGGGTTGTGCTCTCTGCTCAACAGAGAGAGGGAGAAAGGCAGGCTGACTTCAAGACACCAACAACAGAATCTTAACACCCCCCCCACCCGCCTCCCTTCTTCGCACACACACAAACACACATGCACAGTCCCTAACACAAACATTATTAACAAAACAAACACACTGATTGACATGACAAGTCAGGCATTACTGAGAAAATTGTGTAACTATTCTGAGGAGTTTTTTCTTTGGTCTGTTTAGCACAGCAGAGCTCAGTTGTGTGTTGTCGCTCCCTGTGGATTGTAAAAAGTATAATTTCCTACCATAACATAATGTCAATAGAAGAGGATAATGATTAATACCAGTGAAAGAGGAAATGGAAAACTCATTGGAGTTTCCAGATGCTTTCTGCTGGTCCTGTGCAGGGCCACAGGGTCCCTATCAACCACAATCACATGGGACAGATATTTTTGTTAAATGTCTGTGTTCGATGTGGCCGACCTGCCTCTTGCCCGTGTCCATCACAGACCAGTTGACACTGAGTCTTGTTGATGTGACGTTATACTTTACTGATCACTTTGAGGGAATTCAGTCAGAGATTGAGCTACATCAGGACCCTTTTATCTACAGTTCATTTAAGATGCTTATACTCAATCAGTTCACGCTACATTCTCAACACCTGCAACACATTCAGTCACCTACACACCTGGCTGATACCCATTGTGACTACAGCCTTCTCTGTTTGGCTATTTTACAACCTGCGTACTCAAATCTGTAAGTCGTAACCTTTCAGACTGATATTTCATCTGTCTGCTGAAACCTGCACTCCTGCACTCTGGGTGGGGAACACAATACGATGGCTGCTGGGAGAAAGTCTCACCGCTGTGTCGCTACGCCCTCTCACACTGACAGAGGGAGAGGGACACATCAATCTTTCACTAATTCCTTCAAGTGTGAAAGGGTCCTTGTGGTGTCAGCCAAAGGGGGAAGATGGTCCTGGCCTGAGGTATTGAATGAGGGGAGGACAGAGAGGAGGATGGGAGGAGATGGGCCTCCCCGCCACAGAGACCCTTCCTTCTGGGTCTCCCACCTCAACCCTGGGGCTGACACCCTCGGACAGCCAACCAGATGGCAGCAGCATTAGCTCAACAAAGGCGATCTAATTAGGGGTACAATATAGAGAATGGGGAGGGGGGGGGGGGGGTCTCCTGATAGATGACAGGCATGAAGAAGAACAGCCAGGCAGGCCGCCTGAAACCAAAGCAAGTCGACAGCGCACCTACAGCCCCCTTCCTTGCACACACATACACACGTAAACCCTTTACACACACACACTCCCTTACACCCCCCTGGCAGTAATATAGGGGGCTATGACTTTATTACCCCTCATTAACACAAATTAGACCACTTGAGCCTCCCTGAATGGCGATGACAAATTGAATTAAGTGTTTGGAAACAAGTCAATCCCCACCCCTGGCCAGGCTGCGACCATATTGCATTAACATTCATTGAAGGGTGTGTATGTGTGTGTGTGTGAGTCAGTGAGTGAGTGGGGCTATAAAAAAGCTGTGCTATTATTTAGAGGTAGGTGGAGTTTTTAGAGGCTGTGAATGGTTAAATTCCTTTGGAAATGATATGGATCCTCCTGGCTGTGGTGTGTTAAGTCAAGCAAGTTAAGGGAGGAATAAAACAGAAGGGAACAGATGGTTTGGTCTGAGGTGAAGAACAGACACAATTCATTTTGAGATTATCCACAATAGTCCACAATATTTCTCAGATTTAGGGACAGAAATCTGTGGATTATTTCATGTAGATTCGTCTGCATCCAAAGGAAATGGATCCAGTATCAAATCTCCCACTGATATTCAGGTTTCATTTCAGAACATAGACAAGAACAACGGTCTGATAAGAGAAACAATGGTATCGATTTCCACTTACAATCATCCCCTTGGTCACCACAGTCTGTTTACATATGATAAACTTGATATGTAGATCCATCTGTGAGAGAAAATGTGCCAATAGTGAATCATGAATTATGAGTAATTATGAGGATATTTTTTTCTTCTGAGTTGATCATTTCTACCAATTTTTATCTCATGGAAAATTATTAAATAAAAAAAAACATTCACAAACATTCAGAAGAGCAGCTGGGAAAGTTAGGATAGTACAACTGGTTTTGTAGGAAATATTTGTTATTTTTGGTTTAAATTTACACAAACAGCAGAAGGATTTAACTATAAGTTATGTATTATATAAAAGTATAAATAGGTAAATATAAAATAAATTCAACACATTTAAGTGGTATGGATGTTTTCTTATTTTAGCAAATACAAATCAGGTTTGATTCAAATCATCAACAAGGAAAACATGACCAACAAATCCAACTTCTAATGACATTCATTTTAGTTACAGACTGAAGGGAGCTACTTTTAAATCTCAGGATAAATGTAAAGTGTAAATATCTGGTTGGCACTGCTGTTCATTGACTTGAAAAAAGAAATACACAGAAGATCTTCTGACTAGTTTCATTCTCTTCTTCATCATATGGAGCTGAGGTGGACTCTATTATCATGTGTTTCCCAGTGTCTCTGTGATGGATTTCTATATATATATATATATATATATATTTACAAAAAAATAAATAGTTCATTTTTCTTTTGAAGTGAGCTTTCAGGTCTGTCTGTCTCTTTTTAGTTTAAATCAAAGGAAGAAACTAATTGTGATAAAGTTTAACTGCACTTTGCTATTGTGTCTGAAAAGCAGAGATGTAATAATATATATAAAGCTGTGCACGTCCAAAAATAACTAATATTCAGCAGTGATATTGAAATTATTACTGTGGCCGAGTGTGTTCATGTAAATAATATTGTCGTCTTTTCAGTGTCTCATATTTACAGACTCTGTCAGTATTCATCCCACCGTGGGCTGCTCTCTGTGATCATTAGTTTTTTCCACCAGTGAACAAAGATTTAGCTTCACTCCTGATAGTTGTGTGAGACTGTCACCCTGTGGCGCTCAGTGGGATTACATTTATATACATACATCAGATTCATATCCAAACTATAGTAACATTAGTGTTTTAGTGCTGAATTCTAATCAGAATCTGGTTTATTGACTAATTTTTTTTGGGAAAAACAATGTAGACAAACATTAAATACTGAAGTACTGAAGGTATAAATAGAAAAAATACAAAATAGATATATTTACAATAAATGAAGAAAAAATATAAATTGTAAAAAATACAATACAAATTTGTGCAAAGGTTCTGTGAGTGGGCCTTAGGAGTTATTAGTGGCAGAGAAGGTCGCTGGCCTTGCTGATGAGGCCAAATGCAGAATAATACTGTTTTTGTGGTGTGTCCTGATGGACAACAACCTCTTCCTGAGGGGAGTGGTTCAAAAAGCTTGTGTCCAGAATGAGAGGGGTCGGGCACAATCTTCCCTGCTCACCTCAAAAATTAATACCTCCTGGAGGTATTAATTTTTTTTAGCCAATCATCCTCTCTGGAAATTATTTACACTTCAACAGCAGATTAAGGTTGAAGCTTGAAAGAAAATCAAAATGAAATAGAAACCTTGTCAGTACAGCAATCTAGGGTTTTTGCATTAGCACAACCACTAACACTGTCAGCCACTGCCATTTGCAAGCTAACAAACAGTAAAAGATAATAAAAGATGCTAACTGTTCTATATGTCTGCTGCAACAGGCTTCTCACAAAATCTGCATCTGACTGAGGCTCAAACATGTGGCTGAGTCTCTCCAATGTTTCCCCTAACACTAACCACCTTGATAAATGCTTTCCTTCACCAGTCACCAAAACGTTGTTAGTACAGAGAGTGAGCGTTTGCATTAGCATAACCACTAACACTGTGTCAGTCACCACCAGTTACAACATAACAAGTTAACTGTTCTGATACAGCTTCAAGTCTCTCCTGAAAAACTCCATAGTCTGGGTCTGACTGAGGCTCAAACATGTGTGAATTTCTCAGTTTCCTCCACTAATCATATTGATAGCACTCAACTGTCAACCTAGTGGCATAAGGCCTGATCCAGATTTAAAAAGTAAAGGTAGATGTGCGTACAGTCACTTTTTATGTGGAACAATGTTAAACAAAATATTTATCACAGTGGTATGTTTTACATAATTTAAATGTCTCTACAACATATTTTACAATCAACAGATCAGGATTTTCCTTTTTTTGAGACAAACTTAATTATCATTATTCATTCACAGTAACAAGATATAGTTGATAGTCAACCAGTGATCTTGTGTGTGGCTGTCTGGTTTATGTTTTGACTTTCTTTTTTCAACTCACGTTTTTTGCCTTTTGCTTTCAGAAGTCAAAATTTGGCAGAGAAACAAAAGAAAGGCTGATTTCCCTTCCTTTTGTATATTTCAGACAGCTGTTATATTTCAAACAATCACTGTTAGTGGTTTTAATTAACAGCAGTTCATGCTCATTGCTCAGTTCGACTTTTTTTTAACTTCACTTATCAACTGAGTATGATCATTGTTTCCTGTCAACATTCAGCTGAACAAGTTCACACCATGAGCCGTTGGAGGTTCAGTGCTCAGGTGCACTTTGTCAGCATTTCTGTTACTTCTCATCACCATATGTCTCAACTCTAGAAACTGAACTCCAGAGTGTATAGTTTCATATTAATTACCAAGTTCAGAGTCCATGTGATGTCAGGGTAAACACTTGTGCTTCTGTGATTTTAATTCAGCATCTGCAGATCATGAGAACAAGAACATGAGATGCACAAATGAGCGTTGAGATTAGTGTGTGTCAGTCTTTTGATATGAGTTGCATTATCAGAAGAGAATTGTGTTGTCATGTCTTTTGTACACACACCGACATTACAGTTTGTCATGTCTTTGAACAGTGCATAACAGAAGAAGATGCAGTGTTTTCTCCACATTTGTTCATGACTGATCAAACACCAAATCAGGTTGTAGGGTTTTGAAAGATTAGATGGAGATTACATAAGTGAAATGGAAATTTCAATAACAATGGCCATTACAAAAATGAACACAAAGATAAAACACTTAGTTTGAAAGAAAAAATAGTATTTTAATCTAATGATAAATACAGCAATTCTGATGTTCAAAAGCCTGAACTCTAAAAATAATGAATCAGTTCAATATTTATGGACCTAGGTGGACTCACAGGTCACAGTCAATCTCCTCTTCACCTCCTCCTGAACAACTGCAAAACATTTTCACATCCAACTGTTAAGCGTCTGAAGGTTTTGGAATCTCAGTCATATACGAAGACTTCGTTGAGAAAATCCATTTTCTTCATTTTCAGGATCAAACACCAGATGGTGCTAGAGGTTAAAAATATACCATCGGTTGCCTTACAGGGTTGCAGCCCACACTGTGCTAAACTTTGCTTCAAACCTGAAAATGCAAAGAGGTTTTACCTCTCATCCAAAAGGCTGCTTCAGTTCTGCAGAATCCCTGGTTCTTCAAGTCCAGTTGCCCTTGATTCAACTTCTCTATAACCATGATAGAGAATAACTGAGAATCTTCACAAACATAATGAAAGTCTTGGTCCTTTGTTCATCCTGATAATCTTAGAGGTAACTCCAGTTAGACCAGCACAAACTAGAATTTGATAGGTTGTTTTGTGCAGGCATTAAATCGAACTGAAATCCTATCCTATGGGGTTACTATATCTTGTTCTTGTCACATATTCTCAGAAATCTACTATTACTCCTTTATGACAATTACACATAATATGCACATAAAATCCAATATACCTACAGCAAACTCAATTTACTGCAATACAATCAAATATTCAAATAAAATCATTGAAAACAATCACACAGTCATTCACTGCTCCATTTACTGCCCCCAGGGGTGTCGTGTCAGTGTACATAACCTTCTCCTGCTCAGAGGAAAAATGATCTGTATCACGAATGTGAAAAGAATTTTAAGTTGAAGTCTCGATTTCAGCCTTTTTTGAGCTGCATATTCTCTGCACACTGGTCAATGTGAGCATCGATCCTGCCTACATTATAGAAATTGAGCTTTGACAACCAACACATTCAGAATCAGGCAAATAAATTCATTGACCAAGACTGCTGATAGGGAAATAAAAGAGGTAGTTACTTATGTATATTATATGACATCAGTAACAGATATCAGCCTGGTTACTGCACTTGTACTGTTCGTCTGTCAGTAATTCTGTTATTCTACTATTCTTTTATGGTAGATCCTTTGAAAAGGAAAGGATCCCATAACAGCATAGATGGTCTGCAGTTTCCCCTTACAGGTTTCAGTATGGCAGATGAAGAGGTACCTTGCATAAACCTGATTGACAATTACTGAATGTAATTATACTGAAATAATACTTAAATATGCTTCACAGCTTCAATTTATCTGTGCAATGTTCACCTCAAAACATCCATCAGAAGATTTGGTTGCATCAAATTCCTGTTGTGGAAGTTTGGGGGGGGTTGGTTTTCCAAGATGTGGTACCTCTTCTTGCCTCCAGACCGCGCTGTTGCACCTTTCTTCCAGCGTTCACTCCTTGTTGTTGAGGTCTTGTTTGCCTGCAGACTGGCCCGGCATCCACCTGGAAGTGGTACAAAAGCACAGTTGTGCAGGAAGCTTCTGCAATTTCCTCCCTCTTGCGTCACAAACGCATTACTGTGCCTCTCACCCAAACCACAACCACATGGGACCCGGTGCAGCACTGGAATTTTCCCACTGACAAAAACACATTAACTGTGCAGGGCTACATAGACTGAGTGGATCACAGGGCCGAGCCGTTGCTGTGATCCTGTCGATGAATGAACCTCTTCTTAGCAGCACCTGTTGGGTGTTTGTAGGAACAAATGAAGTACAGTGTCCAAATCTGTCCTTTTACTGTATTACATTTTTTATTTGAATGTCCACTGAGTACTTTTTATTTCCTGAGATGTTCCTGGCTTCTTCCTGGTATTTGAGTTGTCAGCCTATGATGTTTTTCCAAAATACCAGTCCTTTGTCTGATTCCCCATAAAACATTTTAAAGTACTTGGTTGGTCTGTGATCAAATTCAGAGACAGAAACAGTTCAAATTACACATTACGCAGATTTGTAAGGGAGTCTAGTCAAACCACAAGCTGCATTGCTACTGCTGCTCCCACCTACAGAGAAATAAACCTACAGAAATATTTCCACCAGTTTCAACCAGAAACAATCTCAAATGAGTAGGAAAGGCCACCCTCTGGCAGTTTTAATCCATTGCATTATTAAATAAGAAGAGATAGAAAACAGATCAATTTACCACTTGGACGGTGAGCAACATGATCTCAAAAAATAACCCTGGGCCATTTTTAATGAACATTTTGTCTACTGGAATGAAGACAGTATGAAAGAAGACGAATTGTGGTGCATAAAATAGTTTGTACTTTTCCATACTTTACTACGAGCACTACCAGACAAAGTGTGGTGCAAGGAGTATTTACAAAAGGATATTGTTAGATTTTCACATGGAAAGACCAACAGAGTATTTCTGCTAAGTAAAGATTTGCAGCCCTCTGAAACTAAGTGTTTTCACTCCCTCTGTCTGATTGGATGTGACTTAGGTTGAAACTGGGTGGAGCTATGGACCTTTATCACAGCACACATGTTGGCATTTCATAAGAAGGAGAAGCACAGGTGTAACCGATGACAGGGTCTGTCTGTGTCAGCTCTCTGGGACACTTGATGGAGCTGATGCATTGTTAACCAAATTGGTCTCAGTTGTGCTTCTCCTGCTGCGACAAGTGAAAATGTCTGACCTGAAAAACAGGTTACTAACTGGTCTATAATCTTATAGACTGTATACACGTGCTACTAATTTTCATGGCTAGTTGGGTTTTTGTACAATGTAGTCAATATTTAATATCATAAAACTACAATACATAACAAATATTAAAACAGAGTAAAATACTAGAGTAAAATGCATTTGTGATGCATAGTCAAATAGCAACAGAAAAACAGACAACACAACTGAGTTTCATCCAATTAACTAAAAATATAAAGATGCACAGTCTAAAGTAAACAATAGCACAACAAGTAAACAAATGGTCAAGCAATAACAATTAACAATAGATACAATTATGTAGAAATGGGAGCAGTTTTGGTTTGCTAACAGTTAGCAAACAAGAATACACAGTGAATCTGTACAGCATTGATTTTTACTGAACAGAAGATGATAATTATCAAACTTAGTTTGACCTGAGTTAATGGAGTCGGTGTCACACCCCTCCCACTGAGATGAAGGTTGTCCTGGCCCCCCTCAGCAGGCAAGGGAGGGTTGTAAGGCTGATGCGGGTCACCTGGGCCTTCTCAAATATAAAAGCTGGCCTATGTGCTGACTTGTTCTCCCCCTTTCAACAGCTTTTTGATTGCTTCTGGTGCAGTGGTTAACACTCACACCTCACAGCAAGAAGTTTCTGGGTTCAAACCCAGGGGCCTGGGGCCCGTTCGTGCATGTTTGCCCTTTGGCTCTGTGATAGCACACCTTGGCAACATGTGCTACTCACGCATGCACTGCGTTGGCTACATTTGCTGATTTCCATACCCCCGTTGCTTATTTATCTCCCTTTTTGCCCAAAGCATTGTATTCCTTTGCATGGACGCCCTTCTTGTTACATTCACTGAGGCCAGTTTGTGACATTGGCCTTTTGCTGTTTCTTGTGGATGTTAGCTGGCTCCTACTGAACCAGATCAAACCAAATCAAAAGGCAACATAACAAACACCTGTCATAGATAAGATAGATATATTAGATATATGTTATTATAACAATTGTCAAAGAGTTCTGAAATGCTTTATAGTCATTTAGATTACATACATTACATACATACCAACATTCTTACATTATGGACATCTCTGGTGCTAATGTGGCCTTTCACAATCTTTTCATACTAATATTTTTATTGTCCAGTCCAAAGCGCAGTTAGCTCAGTTTAGTCTAACAGAACTAACTCATCTCTCACACCTGGAACAAACTACCCCCATCAGTCCTCACAGGCACACCTTCATTATCAGTCTCTAAATAATATTTACAACCAGATTGAATTATTATTATTATTTTTTTTTTTTTTACTTCAAATTGTTGCTCATATAAGTGGCATCAAATCACCACCAGGCCATAATGTGAGGGCTGAATATGGTATCCTCTTTACCTTGCTCTATGGGCTGACTTTCATGCTTGGCTGCTGTCCAATTTTATCTCCAGGAGTTGCTAGGCGACAGGGCCATCCTCATTGCTGGTGTAGTCTGGGAAATGATGGACCCAACGAACGAATTCTCAAGAACTGTAACTTATTATCTGCTTTCAACATTTTACGTTATAATATGGGTCAGTGAAAAAGCAGGGTGCTATGTAAATGAGTTGTTTTAGTGTAGGATGACGGCACAGTTTCAGTGCCAGTGCAGTGGGTGGATGGTAAGAGAGAAGGGACAATTTAGCGCTTTTAAAATTTTTAAATTGATGCCTGGGGCCACTGAAAAGGTTGAGCAAAGAAAGCCACAGTCACTTTAGGACACTGAAAAGTTCAATTTGCAAACGGCAGTTTAGCCAGGGAATATTATGGGCAGTAGCTTTGATGTGCTGCTGTGTAAATTAATGAATCCTCTCATTCACATTAACTGCAAAGATTAACTGTTGCTGCGGAGCATTAGCTTCATCTTTATCATCTGCCAGAGGGGATCCAGTTGCCTCATTCTTGAAGATAACTACTCAGAGTCAACACCTGACTGATAACACTGCCCTTTATTAATTAAATCATTTTTTTTCTCCCTCATCTTTACATTGTAAGGAAACACTTGAGGTGTGATGAATGACATAATTTTGTCCTTTACTGCTAAGTCTGCCCATCAAGCCTTGCAGACAGAAAGAGATCCTAAATTTTATCAGTATTTCATCAGCATCTGAGAAATGCAGAAGTCTGTATAGCATAACTCCTAATATTTTATTACTTTGCATAACTGGGATCAGTGCTCAGTGATCAATGAACTGAATTAAGAAAACAAAGCTCATATATTATTTAGATCTTTATATTATATCATATATATTATGTATCTATCATAATTGCATACATGACTGATGGAAAAGCATTACAGTACATTTTTATGTTTATCTGGCTCCACAAACTTTCCAATGAAATCTACTGACCTGTATTAGATGAGACTGAGGTGGTACAATGAAAAACTACTACTCCATTGATGATGCACAGTCAAGCTGTCTATGAAATCTGAATGCTACATTTCAGCAGAAGGCACACACACTCACACACACACACACACACACACACACACACACACACACACAAAAAAAAGACCTAAGAGAAGAACATTGTTCGTCTTCGGATTGTGTGAGATTGTGGTGCAATCTCTGTTTTGGTCTCTTACTTTATTGACAAGGTGAGGGAACGTGGTTGGTTATCTCCTGTTATGTTAAGCAGCCTCGATTATCTCTGCTGATAGAGGGCTCAGTGGGATGTGGCCAAATGTAATAGTGGAACAAAACACTGCTGTAGTGACGCAGTTTAAAATTTGACCATGTGGGGAATGTGAGTGTCAACAAAGACCAGCTTTTAAATAAGGATGATATTAGTAAATATAATAAATAACGACATCTTTCCTGTTGTGTCCTTTCAGCCGGACTCATCATCATAGCCTGCAGCAACCATATTAAACATCATTGTTTGGAAGATAACCTCTGGAGGAAATTGAATCCATGATTTCAGAAACTATTTATAAACAACAAGAGGTTCAGATATGAACAGAAAATAAGCCCCCTGCTGTCCTGTTTTATTTTTGTTTACAGTCTAAGAATATGCCAATAATATTGGAGGAGCTGAGGATGTCCAACGCCAGGCTGTGGCTGAAGCCAGACTGACAAGTAAAAAAAACTATTGCTGATACTCACTGAGTAAATGATAACATTGCTTAATGTCGCTTGTCCTCACCAGGATATGCACCAGTGACTTGGAGGATTATTTCAACTGACAGTACATCTGCACCAGTGAAACAGCCCCTGAGAAATAAGATGATCATGCTGTGAAAGAAACTTAATAACCTGTCCGCCTCACTTAAACACCAACGAGTTTTGGTTTCAAATAAATCCTTTGTGAACTTTCAATTACGGCATCAAAGATGTAATCTGCCCTCAGAGGGACGGAGGTGTTCTTGCCGAGCCCGGCAAATGGTCAGTGCAGCCACGTTGACAGAGAGTTCAATAACGCCATACTCGTCATCATGATTCCTTCCACACTGGTGGCTTTGAATTACACCGACTGTTAGAGATGTCACAGAACAGGTATTAATGTTTTTGTAATACCAGATATCACCACACGGGGTGATATTGTGTTCAAAGTGCATCAAAGTCCAAAGTTTTTAGGGGCTTTTCTTCATTTAAAAATCATACTTACACCAAATCACCAGTAAGCCATCTAATGTGAGGGCTAAAGATGGCATCCTCTTTACCTTGCTCCATGAAATGACTTTCATGCTCAGCTGCTGTCCAATTTTAGCTCCAGGAGTTGCTAGGCAACAGGAGCTTCCTTATTACAAGTGTATTCTGGGAAATGAGGGGACCATAAATGAACTCCAGAGATCTGTAACTTATTATCAGCCTTACACACTGGTGTCATGTCGGTCAATGAAAGAGAAGGATGTTATGCAAATGGGCCATTAGGTCATTTCAGTATTTGCTTTGTCCTGCCTAGAGATTGGGTTTGAAGGTTTCAGCTCTATCACAGCAGGTAAAGGTGAAGTTGGTGGTGTGAACTAAAAAGATATTATATTGAATTTTCAGTAGAATGGGACTGGTTCAAAAACATTTTAAAAATATATATATTTCTGCAGTGTACAGCCATCAGAGAGGAGCCTCTGAGCACTAACAGTGAGGAGGGCTGCACATTGTTATTGCAAGTGTATTGTGTGAACAGATAGGTCCAATAAATGGATTCTCCAGATCTCCAACATATGATTTCCCCTCAGCGTTATTGCACGAGTCGATGGAGAAAAGGTGAGATGGTGTTCAGTTGTTTTTGAATGGTGATATAGACATTTCACCTCTGGCAGTATGAGAGATGTAAATATTTTAACCCTTAAATCTAAAAATTTATACCTCAAGAAAAGAAAGTGAAAATTCATCTTGTAATCTTGTAATTCCCCAACCGTGGGGCCCTTGTACTCCACAGGGTGCTGCTGCAGTTACAGCTCCAGAAGGAGGACATGGAGGGATCATGGGGTGGCTCAGCTAAGATGCACAAATAGAAATCATGGTTTAAATGTTTATTCGAATTACCTAAAAATCTTCTATCTATTGTAAAGAAAATCTGTATTTAATAAGAAAATAATTACAACTTAAATTTAAATTGGTTCATAGGGTCACAAAAAAAAACATTAAACTGCACAGGAGTCATTTAAAACTCAAGTACTGCAACAGGGAGTGCATTAAAACTCAGCCAAAAGCTAAAAATGGTAGATAAGTGACTGGAATGTACTTGTTGCTGCTTCTCTAAATGACAGTACAGTCGCAAACACTCACAAAAAACAAAAAAAGTCCAACATTATTATACACGGATTCAGAGGAACAGCCTTGGATTGAACTTTGCCACTATCAAGCTATTTCCTGACGCCATCCCATCTGAGTAAGGGAACAGCGAGGGAGTATATGAGCCCATGTGACTGGGCTGTGGTGGCACATTGGAAAAAAGGCTTGAGAGCCACAAATTTACTGTACAGTAACTACAGCAATTTAACCAGGAAACATTCAATGCTGCCACCATTAATGAATCCTCTAAATCACATTAACAGCAAAGACTAACTACTGCTGCAGGGCATTAGCTAAATCTTAATCACCTGCCAGGGGGGATCCAGTTGCCTCATTCTTGGTGATAACTACTCTGAGCCAACACCTGAGCGATAACGCTGCCCTTTAATTAAAACATTTCCCTCACTCATCTCCTCCACTCATACAGCTCTGTGCACAACTTAGGGTTTTTTACATCTTGTCAGTCTCACATTGCTCTGTCCATCATGCTCTATAAGAGAGATCTGTTGTGCACCCAAATTGTGTATTGTTTAAAAAAAAAAAAAAAAAAAAAAAAAAAACCAGCAAGCTAAGGCATATTATATGATCATGACAGATACATATCACATAAATGGGGCAACTAACTCAATTATATGGGCCCTGGCTGCAGAGCGGCTAATGGAAGCTGTGGCGCAGAGGGAATAAGACCTGTTAGCTGGCTGTATTTGCCTGAAATGCTAGCCCGCCAGGCCTTTTCACCACTGTTCTCACAGAGATAAATCCCTGTTGCACTTAGTCGTCATCCATTTTTAATGCCACAGCCTCAGCTGGAGAGATGCATGAAGACAGAGGAGGACTGGCGGCAGTGGGGGGGGGGGGGGGGAGCAGCAAAGGTGTGGATGACACCATCCGGATGCTTCAGGCTAATGTATGTACTGTCTTCTTGATGTGTTTTTGTACTGAATACTTAGCGTCAGCAGCAATTATGAATGTCTGAGGTTGTTTTGCTGGTGCAAGACAGTAAAGCTATTCATGAACTCATCATGGTTTGACTCTATTTATTGTTTTTCCTGCCCTGCTGCACTAAGTTACAAGATTCCCCAGCTGCACAACTGTACACAACTCTTTTTCCCAAAAAAACAAAAAACAAACAAAAAAAAAAAAACAAGAAGCAGCAGCAAAAGCTTCCTGATTCTGAGCCTCTTAATATGTCCGTAGCAGCCATTCCACAGATGGCAGGCGGAGAAGGCCGGGAGGGCCAGCTATTCAATCCACTTCAGTGCAAACATGATCTGTTTGAATGGCGAGGCATAAGCCAAGACATTCTTGTGTGGGCAGACCTCCCTAAACATCCTCGAACAACCGTGGCACTGTGTTTGTCCTTCAGAGACAAATCTTTAAAATACGAGAGCAGCAGATTGGGTTGAGTTTGTTCACAAGCAAAGGTTAAAGGGAAAGTTTTCCCCTATTGAATGTTAAGTTACAGTAAATGCATGAGACTGTCCAGTCTGTGTTTTAGACAGTCAGTGAGATAGCAGGCCAATTAGCACGAGAAGAGCCACTGCTGTACATGTGTTTTTACTCAACTTCCCTGCTTCATTTAATCAGCCCATCTGCTAATCACTTCATAAGTCAGCAAAACTGTCATTTGAGAAGCTGACACAACTTTAGTGTTTAAAGGAAGGCTCACATACCGGCACTAATGTTGAGTAAACCAACTGAAGAACACCACCACAGAGCTCCAAATACTTGATAAGTTTTTATTTCTCTAGTGAATTCATATGTTGTTATTCTGCACAGCAGCATACAGGAAAATTGTGGTAAAATATAAATAACAAAGTTCAACAGTGTTTTCTTTTTCTCTTATTCATTTAATCAAAAAAAAAAAAAATCCTCTGTTAAAAGTGGCAAATTTTGTCAGCCTCTCTCAATATCCACTCTCTTGCACACTCTCGAGAATGTAACATTGAACAACTAAACTTTAAAAAGTATGGGTATAATCATTATTTACAGACAATCACCTTTTGGTGAGCAATGCTTATAGCTTCATGGAAATTCACTTCCATAATGTTAAATGCAACAAAAATGAAAATACAATTATGTTATACAAAGATCAAAAATACTATCAAAACCCTTATTATAAATGGCAGCACTATATCAATAAACTGCTGTTGACATTTTTACATGTAAGTACAAAATCCTGTTGAGGTAGCGCCCTCTGAAGTCACTTGTAATGTTAAAATACTGAATAAACATCACTTTATATACAATACAGCAAATCTCTCTTCTTTCTTCAATGCAATTGTATTCCTTTGGTAAACAAAACTGTCAGAAATGTGCAGTCCTGCAAATGACACTTTCAATCATACATTCACAACATTTTGCATCTTTTTTCAGTTTTTTTTTTTTTTTTTTTTTTTTCTCTTTTGGATTCGTCAGAACAGAAATAATGGGATAACAAGTATTCTTGGTTTGCCAACATTCATTTTCACTCTTTTTGCAGCACACACTCAGAGCAAAAGGTAAATGGGACTCACTCCTGCTTTATATTGCTGAGCAGACCTGCCCATGAGGCTCTCTAGTGAATACAATGTCAGGGCAAATCAAAACAAAAAACGCCAGAGAGAAAAGAGAGACCTGACATAGAAAAGAAATCCAGTGTGTCGCCCTTATTTGGGAATGTAAACATAAAGAAATGTAGGCTAGTATCTCTCACTGTCTGCTCAGAGAGTCAGATTCTCATCACATAGGATTGGAAAAGAGGTTTGGCTTAGCAACAACTGATTATAATGTCCCCCAGAGAATATGAGCCCTAAACAGAGGCCACATTGTCTTTTTCTTTTTTTCTTTCTTTTTTTTTCTTTTTTTTTTTTCTTCCTGCCTCCTCACAGATTGAATGTCAACTTTTAAAGCAAGTTGGAAAATATGCTGTGGAGCTTTTTAGGCAGGCAGATGGGATCAAAGAGTTCCTCCTCCAGTCAGACGCACACAAGTACTCATTAATGACACATTCTTGAGCTTCTTTTAATGGCAAAACATAACTTTGGTTTTCTAAGACGAGAAAGAAAATCGTAGCGAGCTTAGCTCAACATACAAAAATACTTGGTAGAAATATGACATTCATCCCCTTTGCCAATGTCAGTGTGTTTCCCTACATCACCAAAATACTATTTTTTTTTTAAATTTATTCACACTTTGTGATTATTGATACATAGGTGTATTTATATGCACACGCTCACATGACTACAAACTAGAAAGAAAAATAAATCCAATGTATAAAGCATAAAATTATTCTATGTGGATAAAGGAACTATAAAAATATAAGAGATCTTAGAGGAAAAAAAAGATAAAATCAATATGTTTATGAAACTGGGATAAAGGCTACAGCCGAAATCAAAACAGTCATCTGGAAATTGTTCAGTGCAATTCAATTTACTTTATATTCTTGTCTGTTTAGAATATTTTCATCCTCTTACCACCCACTGCCCTCCCCCCCTTTAATGGTCGCTGGGATGGCTGGTCTTTTGACAGTGGACAGTATTTTATCGTGTGGGCATTGTCCCCGTTGGCACTGCAAAGGGGACAGGTATAAGCCCTCAGAATCGGGCACACGACCCTCCCGTCCGGGGTCTTCAGGACGTGGGAGCCGTACACCTCCTCGGGCGCTCCGTTATTTCGGCAGAAGACGCAGATTTTGGGCTCCTGCTTGCTCCTGGAAGCGGGTTTGCGCATCTTCCTCTCCATGCCGAACAGATCAAACCCTGCGAAGCTCCCACCAAAGCCCACCTCCCGCTCCGGCAGCTGGACGCCGAGCTGGTTCTGGAAGGGGCTCAGTATCGAGAAACGCTCTTTCAAGTCCAGGATGGAGGTCGGCGGGGGGCTCCCGGACGGGCAGCAGCAGTCCAGGTGCCCGCTCTCACCAACGCCGCCCGCGATTACGCACGGACACGCCGGGGAATCGTCCAAGCCCAGGGTCGCTTTCAGGGACTCGGTGATGGAGTTGGGATTCTGGGGCATGCTGAGTTTATTATTCTTCGTAACCAACGTAGTCAGTCCGAGATAGTCGTTCCAGAAATTGAAAGTGTAGTCATATGGGCTGCGCGCATTCAAATAGTTGTGGTTGAGAAAATCCATGGCCACTTCTGGTCGTTTTCTTGCCGTTAAAAGGTGAAACAACCAGTGTAATCCGTAAAGTCTTTGTAGCCAGAGTGCGTCTCCAGGAATGGTTCATGTACAGCGACGTGGTCTCCTGTGTTCCTGTTATGTTTGAGCGCCCTGCAAACAGGCTTTCTGGTTATAAGGACCAGGAGGGCGGGGCGCTCTCCCTTCAAAACCAAGTTTCTGATCAGGTTGGAAGCAGGCTCCCTTTCTTCAAAACCACATTCAGACACATTAGTGGGCAGTGAGCATTTGTGCACATCACTCATCATCCTGGCGTTTGGAGATCGGGGCATTTCCACGGACAAAAAGTTTTTAATAGTTAATGATTAGCGCAGAGAAATCATTCGGCGCACAGGAGCCTCGCTGTACTTCTACATTATTTCAGCGAGAGAGCCAATCACTTAGAGGAGGACAGCCCGGGTCTTTGTGCCCCTCTCTTGACACAAAAACATTACAGTTCCGCGTATTTTTGTGTATTAAGATCGTCAATCATCCTGCATGAACACCATCAACCCCATAAACATCGTCCACACACCTTAACTCTTTGTGTGCCAAGAGCCGAGGCCCTTTGTTCCGTGCAGCAGGCATCCTCTCACTGTCCTGGGAGAAACAAGCTGTGCTGATTCATCATGTCGTGTTAAAATTGAATCAACATGAAGCAGACCATGACCAAAGCCTCATGCAGAAGAAGTTTATGGATCTAGCGATTTTCAGATTATGATGGTTGGTTGGCAGTTTTTTCACAATAAAGTTGTTGTTTTTTCCTACATCACAACACATTCTACAGGGTGAAATAGGTTTAGTTGGGGACATACTCTTAGAAATGTACACTGGAAATGTCATACGTGCATTTAGAGTTGAAAAGCTTGATTTGTTTGTGGATAATAAAATCCACAGAAATTGGATAAACTACCTGGAATCTAAAGTATATTCACTTCCTGGAGTTTTTATAGACATAAACAAAGATTTGATAACATATCACGCATTGTTGTCAGTCCTGGAATGAAAAGAAACCTCGTGAAATCCAGACAATAACATCACACCCATCCAAGTAGTCATAGTCATGCAATGTAAACAAGAAATGCAGAGCAGCGTTTCAACAGGGGGCAGCATAGTGCAGTCACAGGTCAATTCATTTAAACTGAAAGACCCCTGCCTCCCTTCTTTTTCTCCCTTGAATGAACAAGAGTACCAAACCAAACCTATGGCAGTGACGACCACTGGGTGCAAGAAGAAAGTCAACCTGATGTCTTTCTTGCCAGATGTTATCAGTATATCCTGACTCCAGTGCACACAGCCAAACCAAATACATTTAATCAATGAAATTATGACTCATAACCTGAATGATGTACATCTGATGAAGGTCCAATGCAGAATCGATACATACATAAAAACAACATATCTTCTCACCTACCTCCACTAGTATCGAGCCAGAATTGTGTTTCTTGTACTAACAACACAAAAATAAAACATCATTTCTCACCAGACAGTAAGAGGAGGATGTTGCGAGTGTCCAAATTGTCACTAATTCACAGAGCACTGCCAACAGTTTTCACAGGGACTATTTGATATCTACATGAAAGATATATTTAAACTCTGACTGAACTGATCTGTTGTTTTTAGTTTTAGTTTTACTCGAAAACATTGAGTTGTGGCACATATGAACTTCATCAACAGCCACTGACAGTCCTTTAAAAAAAATAGACCTTTAATATGCTTGAATATGCTCAGAACTTTCTATATAGAAGAGTGTTATGGCTCTTCTTGTCTGTTTCCATTTGTGTTATATGCACATATCTGAAAAAGTCATTGCATGTGCTGATTCGTGTAAACTGCTGGTCCCAGGATGTCTTGCACCATTTGTTTTCATTATGAAAACCCTTTTCATGTCTTTAAATTTACATTATGTGTCTCTTCTGCCAATTAAATTCCAGCACACCGGCTCTCTGTCAGTAACAGCAGCTATCCATATTTTGATTTCTCGAGGTAAAACCCAGAGGAAATGTGAGTCAGCGTTCCTAAACTGTCCACTCACTGCAGGACCCTGATCCTGAGATGGAGCAGGGAGCTCAGGAATGTGGAAGCAGGCCCTCTTGAAACAACGATAACACGAGTGACTGGTGTTCTAATTAAAACTTCCAGGGGGAGGCTGCGCAAACTCACTGACTTGGAAGCTTTTGCATCTATTTTTAAGGAATCTAATAAGAAAGCACTTACCTTAGAAGACAGAGTGATAAAAAAAAAAAAAAAAAAAAGCAGAAGAAAAGCATGGTTCAATGACCTCTGATGTTTTAGAGACCATTTCTCTCTGTTCTGTGTGTTCAGCAAGTTAGTTTAAAATAGTATTGACTGCTCATTGGATTTTCACTCCACAGCTCCCATTCAGCTGGTGCAAAATATGAATTTTATGATGAAGCATTAATAATGTATGCAATCGCCAATTCTTTTTTTGCAAGCCAGGGCAGATTGTGTGAGCAGATTCCTGTGTTGCTGCAGCGTAGCTGAAATATTCATGGCCACATTATTCCTTAATTTTGTTGTGACTAAGAGGGATTAATACTCGTCCATTAACTAAAGCTAATTCTGCATCCGCCTCGAGGTTGCATGGGTATATTGGACAAGGAAGTGAGATTAGCAGTGGAATGATGCATAACATCAGCAGGGTGGCTATGGCTGTAAATCGATTTAGGAATCACACTGACTAAGTGATTGTTGTGTAAGTGTTTTTTTTTTTTTTTTGCTTTACGTTGGGGTGGGGGGGACAGCTCATCATGAAAAGTGGTGGCTGGCTGAGCAAGACACTTTGTTTTTAATGATCAAATCATATTTCCTACACAGGCTCATTAGGAATATGAGACTTACATCTAAATTTTGCTGTTTGTGCTTTAGATGTATTATGCAATGCAAATCAGCTCAGACAGAGCCTTTTGCTGAAGTTAGGGGCATAATAATGTGTGATTTATACCATCTCTCAGAGCTAATCTCCCACTGATGCTTCATGCATTATGATTATGGCTATCAACACATTCTGTGCTGTGATCAAGTCCTTGTATTTTGGCAAACAGGATGAGATTTGTCACATATGAGGTGAAAAAGTCTGCTCAATTCATATTTGACAAAGGAAATGAATCAATGATTGATGGTTTTGTGGAATGCATGAGGAAACCTGGTCCTTTTCTCTCCACTTTTATTGCATCTGCTGCTATTGCTAATAGTAATGTAAATGCATCATTTAGATGCGTTTTTAATCAAATGCGCTGCCTGTAACATCTCAGGCTGAATCAGGGAACACCCTTTTTTCTGTGGTTGTCTGGTTTATCCTTCGTTGCTTATTTCAGGGAGGCAAGCAGCAGTGGCCTTGGAAAAGTGAATGCAAGGGGAAGGATTACATTGAGCACACATTCAGGGAAGCTTTCTGCATATTACTACACTGCTTCTAGCGGCAGCTGCCATGGATAAATCATTACAATGCCTTGCTCAATGATACTTTAGAAGTGGATATTCCCTCCAACTCCATTTAAGCTGATAATCCAGGCCTCGGCACCACCAAAGGGCCTCAGTAATACTCTTTTCATATAACAACCACCCCCCCTTCCCCTCTATCTCCATGTTTTCAGAGCAACATATTGATCAGTGAAACAATGCATAATGGGTTTGCAGGAATTGCTGAAAAATCCATTTTGCCATATCAATTGCTATAATGAAGATGAATGCTGAATCATTCAGTATGAAAATGGCTCGTGCATTTGCAACCTGCATTCATTTTTTTTTTTTTAATCACAATTTTTTTTTTGACTAGTTCTTTTTTGAGCCTCAGACCCACAGATTACCGTGTGTTTTCATTCGCAGCCATTAGAGCTCTGTTTGTGATTATGCAAATGAGAAAACATGCAGGAAATTTAATCAGAGCGCAAATTTAATTTCACGTGAAAGATTGCTCAAGGGTGGGGGCTTGATCGCATAATATTGAGCAACCAAATTATATTTAATATTTGTTTTCACAGTGGGTCTCCACTTGGACACGCCACGGCTTGATAGGCTTAAGGTTCGCCTTGGTTTGGAGGCTTGAATTGAACGGCACTGCATAAGGTTTGATTATCCTTTGTTCTCCCCAGAGATGCTGAATGGAAAACTGCAGTTAATGGGAAGCATTTCCATATCAGCAGCAAAGCACTGCAGCTTGTGTTTATGCATTTTTATTATTGTTGCATCCCCTTAACCAAATATCTAAGTGCTCAGTTTTCTTTTGTTCCCCAGCTGAACACCAAGAAAATAGTCTCTTTATAATTGCACATAAACTCAGAGGATGGCATTGTGCGGTTGTGTGTGCCATTGTAGATAACTGGTGATTAAACTGAATGTTACTCCAGAAGCATGACAGAATTGAAACTAATAAAGCATGTCAGTCAATAAAGGAGGTGGGTCTGTTTATCAAGCTCAGAGATGTAGAGCAAACAAATGTCACTCGGTTTGGTCGCCCTGTGACCTGCCTGAAGTTTCAAGGTAAAGACAAGAGTTGTCGTACGCCGTTCATCTCCATCTCAGAAAAACAATAACTGTCAGCGTTGAGCCCTGACAGTTAATTTACACCCACTTACAAATGGACACTGTTGTACCAATGCACATCTAGGCAGATGCAAATTAGGCTACATGTAAAAGGTTTCCTGCCAAGGGGGGGGAGGAAGAAAAAAAAAAAAAAAACCGAATCAGTGTGGCAAAGCACCTTCAGAGCAAATTTGTGCAAGTTTCCCCTGGAGACCTGAAGTTAATTTCACAACTTTTTTTTTGGCAGAAGCTGAGTGCCTGTCCTTCTGTGCATAATGTATCTTAAAATGCAGTTTTATGGGACAATGGTCTCAGGTGTACTATGCCTCAAGCACCCCAAAATGTAGTAGTCACAATACCCCCACAAAAATTCAGCTACTTGCTCTTAACATTGCAAGTGACCTCATTTTGTTCCAGTCATTCCTAAAATTATAGAGGGGCACAGCACTGGTTTTACTCATGTTAGTCAGCTCACTAGTCACAAAGCATGTGGTACAGTTTCATTCTGTGGTTCTGATGAGAGTTTAAGTTACAATAAACAAATCCAGCATCAGGGTTATTGCATCTTGAGAAACAAGTGGGGTTTTAATACAAATTGGTATTTGGAGGGATGGCAATGTAATATAAAAGTTCCAATAGAGAAATCTTCACCTATGAAAAACTAGGTCTCTCAAATGCCTTGTCTTTGATCAAGAGTGTTTCACAAGTCATCAGCAGCCAGTTTTACCCAGGAGACAGGCTACTATAGTGATGGATCCTTAGCCAGACAGGGTGCATGATATAGGGGGAAGCATCCATACTTTAAGTACAAGTTGCAGATCAAGGTAATCTTGTCTCTCAATGATTTAAAAAAAAAAAAAAAAGTTGCATTTTCAGAGGTTACTCACTGGCACACAAGTTGCCCCAGGTTTATTCCAATAGTGTGATTTTACAATCATTAGAAATTACAGCCATGAAGCTGTTGCTAGTTTTTAGTTTAAATACATGTTCCTTGTCTATTGATAAGTTAAGGGTAGAAGCACATCTCCATACATGCAGTCTTCCTCCAAAGCAAGATTGTACTGGCTTCCACTTCCTCCTTTGTAGGCACTTGTCACAATCCTGAGCCAGCCCTTCTCACCCTGGGGGGGGGGAACCCTCAAGGTCAGATGGATTATAAAGCAAGTGCATTCACTGCATTTCATTCCAGCAGCCAATTTTTAAAATGCCAAGTTTAAAAAGCTCCTGAACCATGTAAAACTCAGGCTGTTAAGTTACTATGTGATGACTCACCCATGGTTCTCCCCAGGAGTTGCGCACAATCCAGTATTCAGTGCCATTTTCCACTCCCCAGCCTGCCACAGACACAATGTGGTTGATGTCAAGAGTCTCGACATACTCCGAGTACAGACCCCCGGCGTATGCGTCAAGTTTCTCTGTGGCCATGATTCCACAGCTGCAGGAAGGAGGATTCAGTTGAAGTGATGTGAACAAAAACATGATTTGGCATTTATGACAGTTGCTGGTTGAAACTGAAGCGATTAGCCAGCATCAGACTGTAGGGAAATTCAAACTCAGGACATTTGATATGCAGTCAAAATTTGCAGTTTTATAAACCTGATTGGTCCACCAGCGTAGATTTCCGCCATCATAATTTCCCGTCCACTAAGGGCACCGAAGTCCCCCACCTTCCACAGAGTGTAGTTCTGCACATTGTCGCACTTCCCAAAAGTTGTGCATGTCCCACATGCATTGAATGGTTTGCATTCTGCAGAGAAAACATTGACTCAAAAGCACATCTCTTGCATGGATGCATCATAAGACAGCACCCTGTTCGAGTCCTTACTCTGGTCAATGGCCTGGTAGTTGTTGCAGGTCTCATCAGGGATGCCGTGTGTGTGGGCATATTCCCACACCCCTCCATGGTCACCGCCATGACATGTGCCAGCCTTAGCACAGTCAACCACATGCTGAACGGACAGATAAGCAGATGGCCACGCTCCTTTCCGCTTGATGTTAATACGATCTAGACAAGGCAGAGTAAAGTTTCAAACACAAATGCAATATTTGTTTTGGAAAAGTCTCGCACAAGTGATTTGATGTCACAGAGAAGCCCATCTGTTATTTTGTCACAAGATCTAATTTGCATTTTGTTTTGAGAAAATGGTCAGCAACACTTCAATCCAAATGGTTGCAATCCAAATTCAGATAGAATAACACATGATCAAGCTAGTGTAAAAAAAAGCCAAAGTTTAAAAACTACAACTTTAGAAGGCATTTGTTATTATACACCAAAATCCTACAGTGAGGTGAATACTCTTAGAGCTTGCTATGAGTAAGTTTAATTGAAATTGCTTAACAGGCCCCTAACATCAGACAGCATATTCTGGATTACACAGGAACAGACACTGTTCTGCATAGATGTATACCTGGATGTTAAAAAGGCAACAGTGAAATCAACCTGGAACACACAGAAAAACAAACCTGCCATTGCACTGGTGCTCCCATGAGCCCAGCAGGAGCCACAGTATTGAGGTATGTGCTGGTTACGAGTTGTACTGGCATAGTTGATGCCATTTATGTTCCTCCAGTCCCAGGACTTTGGCAGCTGAGCGAGGTTCAGGAGTTCATGAGGACGGACTGTGGTCCTGTAGCAGAGATCACGGCACTGAGGTTTGACAAGTCTTGTCACAAATAAGTAGCAGCTAAGATATTTGAATTTCAGCCAAGTCTCACTTTATTCCCAGCCAACTGACTGGAGCACATTAAAGCAAGTTAGAAATGACAAGAAAAGCCCCACCAAGACTGAACGAAAACAAGAACTTGAAACGCTAGGATTCTTTCCTTGATTTTACAGTTTAACTGTGCAGAGTTGAGCTTTCCAGGAAAATCTACACTGAACAAGAAGCCACATCGAATTTATCCTTACATTAACAAAAGTGCATCCATTTTCAGCAACATCAAAACTGACTACTCTTGTCAGAACAAGCATCCAAAAAGCTGCTAGTTTATTATTTGTGGGGAGGGGAAAAAAAAAAAAAAAAAAAAAAAAAAGCCTTGAGATCTAGAAGTTTCTTCACAAAGTTTTAATTTATTTGAATCAAGCTGGATACACAAAAATCAGTTCAGTTTGAGCAGCTACCTTGTCAGAATTTGTATAAACAGAAGCAAAAACACAGAAAGAGAAAACTTGACAGTTCACTCACTTCACCCCAAAGTCAGATTTTCTGGGCACCGGCTGGTAACAACGTGACCTCTCACTAAAAAAGTGTCTCCCTGAAACAGCAAGTGTCATGAGTGTAAAAATAAAAATGACTAGCTGAGCCATGTTAACCCACACCACCTCTAATAGCAGTAGAAATCACTGAGGTTTGGTACAAATACACCGCTATAAATACTGATTGAGAGAGCGAGAGAGAGAGAGAGAGAGAGAGAGAGACTGCTGTGCCAGGTGAGATCAATGAAACCAATCAGGCTTCACTGTTATTGAGTGCAGGGTCACAAGGGAGAAAACAGGTGAACGCATTCAGTTAGAGGTGGCACAGTGCTGCAGTGGTTCGGGACTGTCTCGTAGAAAGATGGTTCTGTGTTCAAACTTTAGGCCCTGGGTGTTAACTGTTGACTCTAAATTGGACTTAGGTGTAAATGATTGTTTGCCTCTGTATGTCAGACCTGTGATGAACTGGTGACCTGTCCAGGATCTCACCCCCACCCGATGTCAGCTGGGACTGGCTGCAGCCGCCCCTCGACCCTGTAGGGATAAGGGGTACAGATTACAGATGGACATTCAATTAGTTTTCTGTACAACACGTTAGCTGACTATCAAACTGAGAATATAATTCTGATTTAAGTCTCAGTGTTTAATGCTATTGAGGCTTAGCATACTTAGCAAACTTTACATTGAGACAAAATAAAATTTGTCAACAGTGATTAAAACACTTAATGTTGTATTTATTTGTTTCATTTCAAAGTGTCCTTGGGCAAGAAAATTCCCCTGATGTACCATAAGGGTATGAGTGTCATAGAAATGTACTTTGAGACTGGTGACTGTGATAGTATAGGGCCCTGTGAGTTGTTGTTAAGAATGAAAAAGTGTTATGTAAACACAGTCGATTACAATATTTCAGTTCACTGATATATTTTCAGAATATCAATTTTCTTGGCCAAGAAGCTTCCCAGATTCCTCGGAGACAACCACCAGTGGCAGCCAAAACTACAACAGACTGACTCCAGTTTAGTATCATTTTGAAGATATTGATATTTTCGAGCAGCTGTGATTGAGGGTTGAAATCAAATAACGTTACCAGTTCAAATCTTTAGTTTGTTGTGAGCTGAAGAACATCAACACCCCATGAATGTAGTTCTGAAATTCCCAAAAAATATTTTTGAGTTTTTAAAGTTATATTGATGCATTGATCCTTGACAGAAGCTCATCATTACATAGCCTCATTCCCCACATGTCACTTTGTCTTTTTGTTTATGCTCTTACAGCCTCTCTGTGATAACAAAGACTTTATCAGGCTTCGCTGTGAGACCGCAAACAGAGCATGATACTAATTGACTGCCTGCCTGCCATCCTCTCCCATCTGCAGGAACAGAAAGTCATATTTAATGCGCTGATTAAAATCTAATCCCTCCATGTGAGTCGGAGATGAAAGTAATTTTCATGTAATGGAGACTATTAATATTTAGATATAGAAAGGAAACCAGATCCCAGATTTGCAATCAGCTGGAGGATGGTAAATGATATTTTAGGGTGGCAGTGAGCTGGGAAAAAAAAGGCTGCAATGCAAATAAGTTTGACTCTCCTCCAATTAACATTTTTCTTTCTTCTTGTATGTTTTTCATATTTTGCCTTTCTCTCTTTTTTCAAGGTTTTATATTGAGGCTCTTGAGTCTGATGTTACATCCTGAAACCTCACCTCTCGTACACAACATGACCAAAAGTATGTGGACGCACCTGTTCTTTCATGGTTTTCATGTTAGGCCACTTAATAGAATCATAACGCTACAATATATAGTTGTATTTTTTAAAGTCGTGTACCTACAATTTTGCACCAACATGACAATACTCCCATGCACAAATCCAGGTCCATCAGAAAATGGTTTTCCCAGTTTGGTGTGAAAGAAATTGACTGTCTTGTGCAGAGCCCTGACCTAAACCTAAAGAGGAAAGGTGACCAGGAGCCAGATCTCATCACCGAACATCATCAGTGCTGGATCTCACTATTGCTCTTGTGGCTGAATGGGAGCAAATCCTCGCAACAAGAATCAAAGGCCCAGGGAGACCAGCAGAGTGAAGGCCCGTGAGCAGCACATTATTGACCGTGGTTTTGGAATAAGATATTCAACCCATGTTAATGATTTGTTGATCTGTCCAAGAACTGTAGGTTCTGCAGATTCTCTTTACTAATATTCATTATCACAGCATGAGAGTAGAAAGTTTAGATGATTGTGAATTCCAGATGCAGGTTTTTATAATGCTCTTTTAAAGGACCTTGTTCTGTAAGTTTAGCTAATGCTGCACAGCCAATACTTACTTTTCAGTCCAGAACACCAATGTTAATTATTTTCTTTTACTGAAGTTAGCATGCTAACCAACAAGTCTGGGCATATCTTGTCACTTTCCAATAGCAAGTCACTGTAGCCTCCAATCTGCCATCATTCAAGTCATAGTGTTGTTCAGAGGGTGTAATATAACCTCTATTATCATAAAGACAAAGATGGCTGAAGCTCACCATCACCTGCCCCACGAGAGACCACGTTGACAACTTACAAATAGGCCCTTTAAAATCATACAAATAACCCAACAGTTTGGTGTAGTTAGCTTTTCCCCTGCTTACAGCTCTAAGCTAAGTTAACTTTCAGCTTCATATTGAATATGAGGCTTTATGGGAGTTGTACCCATCTTCTCATTTCACTCTCAACAGGAAAGTGAATACGTATATTTACTAATATGTCAGCTCATTTAGGCTATTAAAACAAAAATAGGGCTGTTTTTATACCTCATTTTGTATTTGTACAGTGGCGATGGAAAATATATTTAAATTTGGTTAACAAGTTCATGACAACATGGTTCAAAATAGATGATAAAATGTCAACTACTTCAGATACATAATTATTCTTTTCAGTGCACTTTATCGCAATCCTCAGGGTATAAATAACCATAGAAAACCCACACATGTTGCAGATGGTGTTTTTTTTTTATCTCTGCTCTGTCTTGTAATTGGCTTACTTGACTTGAATCAGAAAGTGCTCCACACGCATACACATAAAAACATGTCAGATCCAAGTCAATCGATGATTCATTCCCTGACATGATGGCCTGTCACACGGGCATCACTGTGATATCGCCATGATTAGCATCGTTAGCTGCCTTCATATGCGTGTCCCCTTCCTCATTAATGTCAACAACATCATTAGTGCGCCTGCCGGCCAGGTGATTGATATGTGAGCGTGTCGTGTTGTGTATGTGTGTGTGTGTGTATGTGTGAGAGCTGTGTGAGCACGTGAACCAATGACTGTTGCTAAATGCATCTGCGTGCATGTGGACTAGATAATATCCGTGTTCACTGATCCGTGTGAAACTTAGAGGTCAGTTGAGTTTCTCTGGCATTTCCTCAGGAAGACACCTCACCTCCAAATGTTCTCCACTCACCTGTCAACTCTCATGAAGGAGTGAACATCAGATAACTGGACAGTTCACTCAAAGGAGCAGCCAGAGGCAGGTTCACACAGGCAGCTCAACGTTCCTATGTACTGCATTGATACTTATATTGATAGAGAGGAGAAAGAAGTGCAGCCCATTGTTCAGGGTCAGGTTTAAAGCCAAACAATATTTATTTATACCAGCTTATTTTTTCCCCATTTCTCATTCTCACAGCACACATTTTCAAATCATAGATGGTTACCTTGTACTGTAACCTTAGCCTCAGATGTCCGTGGATGAGACTGCATCATGTTTAAGATGCACCACAGCTGTGTCACATTCTTCACTGCAGTTGAAATGTCCTCGAGAAGCACCTGCATTTTCAATATTGTCTGGTTGGTTCACCATTAGTTTTAAAGGCAAACGCAGTTGGAGCTTATTCATGACCAACGCCATGACAGATACTATGACTGTACTGTGACTGTACAGCTTGTAGATCTTATCTTTAACCTGGGTGTAACTGCAGCTCAGTAACAACATCAAATATAGATTTTATGATGATGGAAAATAAATTATAATTCCTGTATCAACTTAATGAAATGCTCAGAAAAAAAAGTGCACATCTACAATGCCCTGACAAGTGGCAAAATCCATCTGGTGATGAAGGTCATGCTATGTGACATAAAGCTCCAGAACAGCTACTAAAGGGTCAAGAACAAACTTAAAATCTTACACTTGAGGAACTTGAAAATGTGACACAACAACACATGTATTTTATGTTGCATGTTGTAGAAAAAAGAGCAAATAACAACAAAAACAAACAAACAAAAATAAATAAAGGAAAGCTGGTTCAACAAAAATAGTGCTTTGAAAAATGCAAATGCCCCATCTCTTACAGGCAGATATGAGCCAGCTCTTACTGGGCTTGAATTTCACTGATGAATGTGTTTTGCACCAGGAGGAGACCATCATAACACAGAGTAAGCACATTAAGTGAAGTCAAGCATAAATCTCCATGAACCACATTACTGTTTGTTTCACGAGATAAAATTTCATTAGAAGATTTTATTCATTTAAAATAAACAGCACCGCTTTCAAATACAGAGGCATCTGGCCGGGATGAAGAAAGCTGTGCCTCCGTCCGACCAGAACCAGAGGGGGGTCGACCTGAACTGGGACTGAAATCCAAGCAAATTTAAATAGCAGACTTCAACATGTGTCTAAGTCATTTTTAGTTGTCTCTGTGAATTTTAACCTTCTTCAAGGTGACATTATCTTAAAAAAGACATAGAGACTAGCCTCATTTAATTGAAAAACATCCTTGAACCGTCTGATTAATTTAGAAACAGGGGAATTGATTTCATTAATGTTGCACGATGTTTCACCACTTGTTCTACAAAAAGTGACAAATTTAAGATCCCGCAGCACACTCAGTGACTTTGTCATTATTTGTAGTGTGGATCTCTCCTCGTTTCAAAAGCGGCCACATTTTCCAGTCGAGGAGTTTTCAAAGGCTCCGTACCGAGCTGCTGCCTCCCCCAGTGGAACCACCTGTCCACCACGACCAAATCCCTCAGCCTCAAAGTTCACCGTCGGGGGCTTCGTCACCCAGCGAGCCATTTCACATTCGATCGGCTCAACTAATGATAACAAAGCCGCGGCGATGACAGACTTGTTAAGTACATTTCAGTCATAAATTGTTTTTAATAGAGTATTAGATTGTGGTCAGAGGACTTAAACCTGAGGAATGGGGGGCTCAGAGGAATCCCAGTGATCTTTACCAGTCATGTCATAAAGCCGATGATGTTGACAGCCCCTGTGGTTTGGGAGATGTGAGGGGGATAAGAGAGGTTAAGCAGATATGAAGGCTGCATATACATCCATTTGGGTAGACAGCAGTAATAAATGAAAGATACACACTAAACCTATGCACCAATTATTCCAAAAACTTCAGCTCATTGATTCACTGCTTCACACAATTATATCCAACCCTGTGAATCTTCAGCACCATCTACAGAAATTTATCCAACCAATGTATTGCAGTATATCTTAATTCAATGTTTATTGCTGGCAGTCACATGTTTTTCATCATTATAAGCAGGATTCCTCAAAAGCTACTTCCCATTTTCAAACATAACTTGAAATAGGCAAAGAAGTGTTAAAGTGTAGTTTAACCATGAGGTTTGTTTTCATGGATTCTTTTGTTCAATGTGTCTTTGTACCATGTGTCTTCAAATTTTCTTGAAATATTTGGATTCCGGATTATCTTCTTTTCTTTGATGTGCTGCAGAATCTCTTAAAAGAAAGCAGCCAAAAAATGTAAATGTCTGTAACTCTTTGTTCTGGGTCTGGCTGCCTTGCTTGAGAATTTCAGTTATTAAAGTCACTGGGTTTTGTTATTAAATCACACATCAAGACCACTGTGCAGTCTTGGTGGAGGGATGCATCCATAGCACATGGAGGTATACTGGTTGAGCTCCAGCAATTTACCATAGGTACCTAATTAAATGCAGTGTGTTAGGGAGAAATCCTGGAAGTGCGTATGTGAAATGATATTTCCTCTTGAGGTAATAATTCTTGTCGCCCTCATGTCCTTCAGCTGCTGTTGTGATGTCTCTACTCTGCTCTTGCCAGACAGAAGTTATCCATCAAACAGAGCAGTGCTGTGACGTCTTCCTGTGGATTTTCTCATAATGATGCGGTGCTCTTTTCTATTTGTGCCATCAAGTTCATTGTTGCTCTGTTTATTAGTCGCTCAGCAGCACCTCCAGGCTGACTGTGTTTATTGATTGGTTGATTGGTTTGTTTATGTTTAAACACCTTTTTTTCCCATGCATGCTGCTCAGGGAAATCACAGTATGCACTGCTCAGTTGTACAGAGCTCTGCAGAAGGAAAAGTCAATGTACACCCATGGTGGAGATGTCAAACAAACAGTCACCTTCCATCACCGCCATCTTTTCCACTTCATCATCTAGAAAAAGTGTTATAGATACTGTGAGGAATGTTAAACACATCACAAAAGGCTTCACCCCTGGTTTGCTAGGGGATTTTCATCTGTGAGTGTTAAGAAAAGCTAGTGTAAAGGCTTTTAGAAACTGCACACGGAGTGAATCATTACCTTTGTTGTATTTGTTTGTGACTCCCGGCAGGAATACTGTGTTCTCCTGCGCTGCAGCTGCATTATCTTTCCTTGAGTATCATCCGTCAGATGCTACTTAAGCTCGTAGAGCAAACTATCCTCTGGAACATTTACTGTTTATTTGGCTGTGCAGTCCTGCAGAACTGAGCCCGGCCGGGAACAAAAGGTCACCTGACACACATGAAGCCTGTGTTTTGTGTACTGCAGCTCTAGCATGTCCACCTCTCTGTGCTTTTATCCCCCTACCACTCTCCTTTTAGGCCCTTGGAGACTAAAATCACATCCCTGGAGCACAGACTTTGTATGTTATGAGTTTGCTTAGCTCTCCTGTCTATAGGCTTACCTTACACTTAGTTTCCTCTCTTTAGTTTTTTTCCATTTGGCTGGTATTTCTCAAGTTGTGCTACCAGCACCCCCCGCCCCTCCCTCCGTTTCTGTGATGTGATTTCTCTTAAACAAGTCTTTCAAAGTCAAGAAAAAGAATCTGAAAACGGTAGGCCATGCCTCAATGGCTGATTCCCGCTAATCCCTTGACTGAACTGCCCCCTCCTATGGAGTCAGTGTATAGTTGTGCATGCACAGATTCTGCACCGTAAGGTCACATTTGTTTGGCTGGCTAGATCACCACCACAGAGGACTAATCCTGCAGAATTAGTCCATTCAGCGACCACCTCTTGACCAGGAGGCATTGGCCATTAAAATGGTTACAAAAGGAATGCCTGAGTCCTTTACAAAGGATCTTTTTTTTTACCCATAAGGTAAAGGTAACCCACAGAGTGAGTAACAGTTCCTCCAACTCAGTCTGAAGCCCCGTGTGGCAGATTTCATTCTGCTCATTGATTGTGCTTATTAAACATTTAGAGAGTCTAATTGGAGCATGTGCAGGCTACATCCGTAGTGCTGTGATAATGAGTTTTTCCCAGAGTGCTGCAGCTGAGCAAGCTTTGATTTTATTTTGTAAATCTGAATTATCCTGAGCTAGAGTAGTAGCAATCTTATGTTCTTTGATCAAGAACAGTGAAACTAAAAAAGGTGGTTCGACAGCTTTAAACACATTTAACACATTAGTGACACGTCTCTATTCAGCACAAGGAAATACAAAACCAATAGTCACCTGACACATCCTTTCCTTCTATTTCATGATAAATGTTATCGAGATGCCACATTAGATTACTTCTCTTTTTTTCAAATTGAGACCAAATTCAAGCAACAGATATCTCCCCCTGTTGAGTGGTCTTGACAGAAGCAATTTCCCAGTACTAATCGAAAGATTTCTTCATATCTACTAAATACCAGACCAGACTCACAGCAGTGCCAGATGTGTCCCAGTGTCCCCAGAAAAACTTGACCATGTTTGTGTTTAGATGCTTGCAGGGAAGAGTATGTGCTGAATATTTAAGTTAGATTTTTGATTAATGGCTGTGTGAGGAATTCATGAATGTTTTTCTCTTCCTTTATGCTGGATTAATTGAAGCCTTTACTCCAGAATTAATGTCACAAAAACTGACATCTGGAAACACTGTTGACAAGACATTGAAGTTGAAAAAAGTTAATACTGAACTGATAAAACACACTACACACTACACACACTACATATTACTAGCAAAGACGTTTGACTTATCATAGTTGGTAAACCAATGCTGAAACATAATGCATTATCAATGGCTCTGTATCATTGGCCAATGTGAGCCATGTCAGTAAGCCATAAATGTCCAGAGCTCTTTTTTTGTCAGTCTAGAAGTTACCAAAAAGTGACACTTTATTTTGTTGTCACATTGCACCAGTACATTTGAAATACTGTTATAATGAAATATGGCATATGACCATTTTTCCCACACTGTCACACTGTACAATGTCTTTTGAGGATAGTGCTGAAGCCTTCACTTAAAGAGACATTCAGTTGTCGGCATCCATAATTTGTCTTCAAGAAAATAAAACCGTGTGTGAAATGTATTTAAGAAAACATTTATTTTCTAAAGGTTAGGGTTTGAGTTTAACCAACTTATAAATCCTACTTCTGTGAATTTACTCGATGTTAAAAAGATTGAACTGTGTAAGTGTCTCTGAGTCACAGATTCAGATTCAGGACTCAAATAGGTTAATAACTTAAATTTCTCAGGCATAACAACCTCTAGTTGTTATTTATAGATAAATAAAATAAATTGCAGCTTTGACAGTGTGTTTCAGCTTGTTGGTGCATCTGTTATTTCTGCTTGGAGTGAAAGGCAGGTGGTCAGCTGCTAATGTGCCTGAGCTTTGGACCACAATGCATCTCAGCCCCACTCATTCTGCTCCACGGTGATCAAAAGCAACTTGGCTGCTAAATATACAAGCTCATACATATGCATGGCGTGGCTAAACAGTCTCCGCTGACACCCATTAGTTGTACAGTCACACGGAGGAGGCCCATTTGGAGAATTTGCGGACATTAGCAGATTAATCACGAGTGACAGTCGAGGGAAAGCTGCGGTCAGAAACCACACGGGAGCCAACGTGGACTCTGACCTACATGTACCTGGTAGATTGCTGGCCTGGTTACTTTATGAGATTCAAATGATTAAAATGACCCAGTTTCCTGCTGGCTGTGTGACGTGAACTAAAAAAGAAAAAAGAAAAGAAAAGGAAGGTCTATGCTCAAAACAGCAAATTACATTTTCAGAAAGAGACTGAGAAAGGTACCTGCTTGTGATTCGAGGTTGTAGCAATGCAGGCAATTTTTTACCAATATTTTTCATGTTACAAGAGGGGTTTTACTTTCACGTTTTCCTCATACTAAGCTCTTTCAGAGAACATAACTACAGTCAATAAAAACTCTGCAAAAATAATTGATTACATCAGTGAGGAAACTAAAAGCTCAAAAGCTGCATTGACTGTGCTGAAGGTGCTGTAGGTGTTAGCTTGAGTGCAATTGAGTGCTATTGAGCCAGTGCCATCGAGTGATGCTGTGACCTGGCTCTTAATTTATTAAACATGGGAAACATATGAATTGAAGTTTCAGGTTTACTGTGCTTATATTTCAGCAGCTGTAGAGGAAGAAATAGTCTCACAGTTTGAGTTGATGTAAGAGATTAAAGCCAAGAAACTTTTTTCTCTCATTTATTGAGTGACTCTGGCATAAAATGATTCTTTACATAATATATAAATAATAAAAATTTGTTTATTACCTTAATGAGCCACCCCAATTTGAACAGACATCAGGAAGGTTGTCCAACTACCTTATATATGTATATGTATATGTGCATTTCCATCCATCTATTTTCATGAGCTTTTCAATTTATGAATGGAAATGTCAAAAAAGTAAAAATATTGTTTTTATGCTTGGTTGCTTTGGGACAGTTGATGTATTCATAACAGCAAGATAGGACAAAGTGCACTTAAAACAGAATTTTGAAGTGTTTGACTGCAATTACATCATCACCTTGAATTACACTATCTCTTTCCCCTGGGTTAGCACAGCAGAAGAATTACCTCACTGCACTGACCACACTGATATCTGTATAATAGTGGGTCCAACATAGATGAAAATATCTATCAATTCCCATTTTCTTTTTACAATTGGTGCTTAATTTAGATGAAAACTTACCTTATGACAATGTTGTATTCTCTCAGTCAGCAGCAAGAGCTCCAGGACTCATCATAGCCTTCTTTTTTCCTCCTGCTGCAGTGAGCATTAGGCTAATGCTATTTAGATATTAGGCTCATGTTACATGCTCCATTCAGGATCATTTCTGCTTTTGAGAACTGCTATTTCACTCTTTACTAATCGCTGCTAGGAATATCACCCTCACCTGGTTCCACTATCATTACACAAGAACATCTAAATGTCGCAGGGGGGAACAACCTTGAGTCATTCAGATCCTGATTCATAAAAGGGATTGAGATAATGAATGTTGAGCATGAGCAGGACACAGAAATGCAAGGGCTCAGTCTGGCTACATCAACACAGATCATAGATTGTGTTTGTGCTACGCTATGAGCAGCACATGCTACATCATTTATATCTAGACTGTGGCTGTCATGGAAAATAATTTGTCAGTGCCTATTTACAGTGCAGATGGACTCTGGCTTCGGCGTCCAATTTACCTGTTGCTGTAGAGAGTCCCCAAGTGAGCAAGGCTAAAATTAGAAACAGCATATCACCCACCACCGCGGGTATCAATCACACATCTGTCACGGACAGGGAGAGAGGGAGAAACAGAGTGAGGAGGGAGAAAGAGAGGGTGACTTGGAGAGCAATGAGAGCTGTGCAGCTCCTCTTAATGTCAAGTCCTTGGGGCCAGATACAGGATACTGATACTGCTCTGCATAGGGCCATACCTCCACAGCTTCATAAGGACCATAAAGAAGGAGCATCGGGCAGGAAGTGAACATGGTCTGATTAATCTAGTTTGGATTGATGTTTGTCAGGATTCATTTTGCTTTAAAATTCAGTATATTTCCACATTGGCATGTGAGAGCATATCTCACTACTGTTACCATCCAATTTCCCCATTTCCACTTAAGCACATTTAAGGTTATTAAAATGATCCTATTCCACTCTGTTTAGCAGCATCACATACATATTCTGTATCAATTTGTTCCAGTTCTTTATTGAAGCTATATGATGTTTATAAACCTTGTATTTTTATGACTGTACGATTAAATCACATAGAAATGTTTTTGATCTCTTTTGCATCATTTAAAACACATTCCCCTGAAACTCAGCGTGACATATTTGCCATCATTGGAAACTTTCCACTGAAGCGATCTGAGCTTCTAGAGGATCAGCGTGTTCTACAGTTTAATGATTTAGTTGCTGTTCCAGGGGATTTTTGTGACAGGATTGAATTATGGAGGAAAGCATTGACATATTATAAAGGACCCCTTCCCTTACTCGAACCAAATTGACCACAGTCATGTAGCGTTTATTTGTTCCAAACAGCCAGTACACCGGCTGTGCAGGCAACAGCTGTGGCTTGCTCACATGCTGACTTGTACACAGTGGCTTTAGTGGAGTGTGAAAGCTCAAACTGACCTCAAAACATATCACAAGCTCAAGTGCTCTGTCTTAAAGTTTTTAATACCCTTTTCTCTGTACAATTATTAAGTGGCATGACACAGCTTTGGGATAAGCACAATATTCTTTTCTTCTAACCTTCTAACCTAATTTAATTTGTTACATTTGCTTCAATTTCAATAGCCACTTCTGTGTGGACACAGATTAAAGGTCCCATATTTTGCTCTTTTCCTGTGTTTTATTTGAAGAGTTGATATCAATAAAACCAAAAACCTTCTCAGTGTACTATGTACATCTCATCTCTTCAGCGCTAAAGTAACAACAGGTCAGTGAGCAGATCAGAAGAGAGGCTCTGAGCTTCTCCTCTCATTAGGTAGTGATCAAATAAAAATATAGCAGATTTCAAGACTAAAAAAAAAGAAATCCCATATGGTTTGATGGTGGGTCCAGGTGGGCGGGGCTTGGGGTCTGGTTGGGAGCAATGACTTCTTTGTTGTGACATCACAAAGTTAGAGAAGTCCTGACAGCTCGTTTTAAGGATCAGTTTTGGAGTAAGGACTGTGTGCATTTCTCTATGGACTTTGTGAGACTTTGATATTTTCATAGTTAATATAGAACTTGGACATGACAGACATGGAAATCTCACTTCATACTATATGGGGCATTTAAAATTTGTGGCATAACTAACTATAAAGATTGACATTCAGCAGTCGCAGTCTATACAGTCTATAAATGTCTACACTTGTACCAGTAATTCATATTGGACACTGACTCTAATTTTATATCTCGGTACACTGTTTTCTGTACATTCAGGTGACCTTTTCATGTAACTCATGGCAAACCCAGAGAAATGTTACCGACCCAGACATAGGAGTACGCTGTCGCTGTTATGCACTGAGGTAATATTTCCTTCATGTGCCAGCAAGAACAGCAGCACAGGATGAAAACCACAGCCCACTGACTTCTAGGCTGAAAAGTCAAAGATGTGTCAGCTCAGTCAAACATAAGGCCTTTATTTCCCTTGTGGTATTTGAACCACACAGGCATAAACACTGGAAAATGCATACTAGACAAGTAAAAACACATGAAAAATATTCTCAAACGAAGCTGCTTTGGGTTGAATATCCCCTGGAAAAAAAAAGGCATTTCATTTCAGCTAGCCTGGGGTTAGTGATTAGGAAAACACCCTGACAATGTATGAAATGCAGGTGTGTTTCTTTGACACAAGTAATCCTGGGTTTTATTGGTTCTGCCCCCGCCCCCATCCCAACCCCCCCCCAAAGGCCCATGACCACTTGAAATTCTTTACTAGCAAAAACTCTGCAGCTTCAGAAGCCTCTTTAGCAGGGAGTGGGAGGAGCCGCGCCTCCATTTAGCCTGATTTCCTGTCTTTAAAAAGGATGAATGACCAGCTTTAGGCCATTGAGAGTGCCCTCACCTATAGCACTCTTTTTGATCTCAGCATCATGGCCCGCAAACAGGTTGAAAGAGAGAGAGCCCTTAATGTCAAGGCCATTCTTAATGAGTCTCAGTGCAATGGACCAACCGCAGGACCCTAAGAAAATGTAATCCCCTGCTTCAGCACAATGACTTCCTGTATGTCCCCATGTTTGCTTTTATTTCCCCTCTGTTCGCATTACACTCTTTGGTTGAAGAAATATTGAATGATTTGATGGACATGTTACATATTTAAATCCTCCATCTCAGCCTTATTAATCACTTTTATATGAATTACAGGCCTCTGGAATTTAATTTGCCATAATCGGGTTAATGCGTATTAACAATAGCTAATCTTAATAACCTTATTGTTTTTGTTGTTATTGTTGTAGCTGGTGAGAATCCATCTTCTGGTGTTAATGCTGCTTTCTGTTGGAGCTTCAATGGGATTTAAAGAGGTATCAAAGCTTTATCGGTTTATACTCAGCCACTGCAATTTGATTGACAAAAGGCACAGTGATAAGCAGAGGGGGAATTGGAGTGACTCTGGGCCGACTCCATTCATGCACCACACGGTAAATCACAGAAAATTTGTGCAATTTAACTAATCACGTCTGCAACATTCCTCATTTGCATATGTAAATAAAGCAATTCCAAGGCAGGGAGGGAAGAAGGGAGGGAGGGAGAGAGACAGGGAATTAATTTGAAATCTCGAGGCTTGTGCACAGCAGCAAACAGCAGATTTTCGGTGCCCAGTGTAAAGAAACGGCGTTGTGTTAATGAGAGGCACAACATGCAAGCTCACTGTGCATGTGTGTGTGTGTGTGTGTGTGCAGGCTTGGCTTTGTGTGAGTCTTTGCTGAAATCTTCCACTGTGCTAGGTAGCCCCCTTTGTGTCACTGTATTCCCTCGGCTCCGTTCCACCCCTTTGTTTGCTTTGGTGCAGTTTCCGTGGCGACTGAGCCCAGGGCCCCCAATCAGAGGCCCATACCACTGACAGGCTGGAGGGGGGGGGGCTGTTGGTGCTGAGGGAGGGTGTTTTGGGTGGAGGCATGGAGAGGCAGAGCGCTCATACTGACACACACTTAATATACAAGCATTAACGTGCACCCAGCCCATATGCACAGACACACACACACACACACACAGACAGACGCACACCTACAGGCCATCAATTACCAATGGTAATAGCTCACTCTCGACTCAACCGCCATAAATCTACCGGCAGTGGATACGTCAATGACTATATGCCCTTGTGATAACACAGTGAGCTGTTTTTGCACCCTAACATAGCATGTGACAGCTCAGAAATCCCCCCCCCCCCCCCCCC